>JADRCD010210166.1:13720-51266 GCA_019843815.1 Montemys delectorum | reverse complement strand
GATCTCCTTTTGTTGTCTTATTGCTCTGGCTAGAACTTCACATACTACATTGAATAGATATGGAGAGAGTGGTGAGCCTTGTCTTTTCTCAGATTTTAGTGCAATTGCTTCAAGTATCTCTCCATTAAATTTGATATTGGCTGTTGGTTTGCTGTATATTGCTTTTATGATGTTTCAGTATGGGCCTTGAGTTCCTGATTTCTCCAATACTTTTATCATGAAGGGGTATTGTATTTTGTTAAATGCTTTTTCAGCATCTAATGAGATGATCATGTGATTTTTTTCCTTTGAGTTTATTTGTATAGTGAATTATGTTAATGGACTTTCCTATATTGAACCAAGCTTGCATACCTGAGATGAAGCCTACTTGATCATGGTGAATGATCATTTTGATGTGTTCTTGGATTCAGTTTGCTAAAAGTTTATTGAGTAGTTTTGTATTGATATTCACAAGAGAAATTGGCCTGAAGTACTCTTTCTTTGCTGAGTCTCTGTGTGGTTTAGGTATTAGAGTAATTGTGGCATTGTAGAATGAATTAGATAGTGTTCCTTCTGTTTCTATTTAATAGAATAGTTTGATGATTGTCAGTATTAGCTCTTCTTTGACGGTATGGTAGAATTCTGCACTAAATTCAAGTGGCCCTGGGCTTTTTATGGTTGGGAGGTTTTTAATTACTACTTGTATTTCCTTGGGGGATATGGGCCTGTTTAGAAAGTTTACCTGCTCTTGGTTTAACTTTTGTATATGCTATCTGTCTAGAAAATCATCCATTTCACCTAGATTTTCCAGTTTTGTCATAGGATCTGATGATTATTTTAATTTTTTTAATTTCCTCAGTTTCTGTTGTTATGCCTTCTTTTTCATTTCTGATTTTGTTAATTTTGATACTGTCTCTGTGCCCTCTGGTTAGTCTGGCTAAGGGTTTATCTATCTTGTTGATTTTCTCAAAGAACTAGCTTTTGGTTTTGTTGATTCTTTATATCATTCTCTTTGTTTCTATTTGGCTGATTTCAGCCCTGAGTTTGATCATTTCCTGTTGTCTACTCCTCTTGGGTGTGTTTGCTTCTTTTTGTTCTAGGGCTTTCAAGTGTGGGGTTAACTTATTAGTATAGGATCTCTCCCATTTCACTACAAGGGCCTTTAGTGCTATGAATTTTCCTCTTAGTACTGCTTTCATTGTATCCCATAAATTTGGGTAAGTTGTACCTTCATTTTCGTTAAATTCTAAATGTTACGCCCTGGTTCCTCAGGAAGCCCAGATGAGCCCAAGAATTTCGAAGTCTGCTGCAATTTGCAAAAGAGTCTTTTTTTACTTCGAGTCTTGACTCATATTGCAAGCCCCCCCCCCCCACACACACACACACACAACGTAGATTCGGTCGTGCAACCCCCAGCTTGGGTGCTTTAACACTTATATACAGGTTAGTTATAAATTCTAGGAATGTTTAGGGTGAAGGGGAGGGAAGGCAGGTTAGGTATGTCATAACTCAGACGAGATACCATTTCGTAGGGGGGAATTTCGAGGGGGATTAAAGAGTGTCTTTTGTGGGGCTATCAGGAACTAGTTTTATTGCCAGATGTAACTGTCTGTGACCTCTGGTTACCTCTTTTCTATGATTTAAGTGTGGGACCCTAATCTCTTTTCTTCAAGGATAGGCACCAGCTGCACCTGGTTATCTGGGAGAGTGCTTTAGCCTTGGCACCATGGAAGCTGAGGAGTTTTTGTCATTTGTCTTATTTTGGCTGGCACCCGCGGCTCCTCAAGTCCTCTCTAGGCAGCTAGGGAGGTAGAATGATCCCCTCTGCTGCATCTGCTGCAAGGCAGAAGGGGGAGCAGGGCTTCTGAGAGGGAATGTGGAGGCAAATAGCAGAAGGAAGCTTTATCGAGCTTCTCAGAGAAAGTGCAGAGGCAAGTCAAAGAAACAAGCTTCACCATGATTGCTATGGGAGAGAGAGAGAGATCCTAGGGGGAAAGAGGGTTTCTGTAGGAGTGTTCAAAAGCATTCGGTCTGTGCACCTCATAAGAAGTCTTTAATTTCTTTCTTTACTTCTTTCCTGATCAAGTTATCATTGAGTAGAGAGTTGTTCAGTTTCCATGGATATGTGTTTTTTTTTTTTTCTGTTGTTCTTGTTGTTCTTGAAGTCTAGCTTTAGTCCATGGTGATCTAACAGTATACATGGAATTATTTCTATCTTCTAGTATCTGTTGAGGCTTGTTTTGTGACCAATTATATATGGTCATTTTTGGAGAAGGTACCATGAGGTGCTGAGAAGAAGGTATACTCTTTTGTTTTATGGTGAAATATTTTGTAGTTATCTGTTAAATCTATTTGGTTCATAACCTCTATTAGTTTCCCTGTGTTTCTGTTTAGTTTCTGTTTCAATGACCTATCCATTAGTAAGAGTGGGTTGTTGAAGTCTCCCACTATTATTGTGTGGGTTTCAATGTGTGCTTTGAGCTTTATTAAAGTTTCCTTTATGAATGTCTGTGCATTTGCATTTGGAGCATAGTTGTACAGAATTGAGACTTTCTCTTGGTGGATTTTACCTTTGATGAATATGAAGTGTCCTTCCCCATCTTTCTTGGTAACTTTTGGTTGAAAGTCTATTTTATTGGATATTTGGATGGCAACTCCTGCTTGTTTCTTGGGACCATTTGCTTGGAAGAATTTTTTCCAGCCTTTACCTCTAAGGTAGTGTCTGTCTTTGTCATTGAGGTGTGTTTCTGGTATGCTGCAAAATGCTGGAATCTGCTTGCATATGCAGTCTGTTAGCTTACGTCTTGTTATTGGGGAATTGAGTCGGTTCATATTGAGAGGTATGAAAGACACCTTGGGAGGTAAAAGGTAAGGGGACCCTCTAGAATGTACCAGAGACTTGGAAGGTGAGAGAATGTCAAGACTCAGAGAGGAACCGTAGATGAAATGCCCAACAGTGGGGAGAGGGAACTGGTAGAATCCACTCCCAGTAGAAAGGCGAGGCATCAAGTGGAGGGATGGGGTTGCCATCTGTCTTAGTTAGAGTTTTACAGCTCTGAACAGACACCATGACCAAGGTAAGTCTTATTAAAGACATTTAATTGGGTCTGGTTTTCAGGTTCAGAGGATCCGTCCATTATCATTATGATGGGAACATAGCAGCATCTGAACAGGCATGGTGCAGGCAAAGCTGAGAGTTCTACATCCTCATCTGAAGGCTGCTAGTGGAAAACTGGCTCCCAGGCAGCTAGGACTAGGGTATTAAAGCCTATGCCCACAGTGACACATCTACTTCAACAGGACCACTCCTACTCCAACAAGGCCACACCTCCAAATAGTGCCACTCCCTGGACCAAGCAAATACAAATCACATTCCACTTCCTGGTCCCAATAGGCTTGTTCAAACATATGAGTCTATGGGGGCCATATCTAGCCACAGAATAGTAAAAATGTACATTTAGTCCAACTTCCAAAATCAGAGTAGTCTATAGCAGACTCAAGAATGTTAAAAGTCCAAAGTTCAAAGTCTCTTCTAACATTCACCCAATCACTTAACTGTAATTCCCAAGACAAAACAGGAAACCAGCTGTGCAAACTCCAAAAATCTCCATGACTGATGTCAAAGTGGTCTTCATATCTTCACTCCTTTCTCATCTTTGAAGACTGCAACAAATTTCTTTCTCTTGGGCTGGTTCTGTTGTGCCCAGAGTTCATGGGAAAACCCACATGAGCCCAAGAATTGCAAAGTCCAATGTAACTTACAAAACAGCGTTTTAATCAGACTCTGATTACACGCTTTGCACTCACTAAGAGCAAGTGCTCACAACGGACAAATGAGCCCAGAAAAAACACGGGTTCATATACAAAATTGGGAATTCTTAAGATGCTTCAGAGTGAGCAGAGTGAAATACTATATCCTTTTGTTAGGGCTGGTGGGGGATTAACGTGTGTCTGTTTTGGGGTTATCAGGAACTAATTTTATGGTCAGCCATAACTGTCTGTGACCTCTTATTACCTTTTTCTATGATTTAAATGGGCAGGAGGGGTTCTAATCCTCTTTGGGTTTGTTATTTCTTTGAGACCTCAAGGATAGGCACCCGGAGAGTCCGGCAGCTTATCTGAGAGTACCAGCTGGCCCTGGCACACCAAGACTGGGAGGATGTCTATTAGCACTTGGCTCCATGAGATGTTTTCATTAAGGAGGGTTTACAGGTAGTGTTGTTCTAACAATTGCCTGACTTCTCTCGGAGCTGCTGGGGGAGAGGCAGAGTGAGAAGGGATTATGTTATGTTACCTCAGAGTAAAGGGCTGAAAAAAAAAGGTTTTCCAAGCAAATATATACAAGAAACAGGTTGTGGGACTGAGCAACTGCTAGATCCTTGGACTTCCATTCACAACTGCTGCTGACCATTGTTGGGAGTTGGACTACAGACTGTAAGTCATCAATAAATTCCTTTACTATATAGAGACTACCGTAAGTTCCATGACTCTAGAAAACCCTGACTAATACAGCTGTGAATATGTGGGAATACCCTGTGGTGGATTGAATATGCTTGGCCTATATAGAGTGGTACTGTTAGGAGATGTGGCCTTGTTGAAGGAAATGTGCCACTGTGGTGGTGGGCTTTGACAGTGTTCTCCTGGGGGCCTTCAGATTGAGCAGTAGAACTCTCAGCTCCTCCAGAGCCATGCCTTCCTGGACACTCCCTTTATGACTTGCACACAGCCTCACTGGTCAAGATTCTCCTCTAACTAGCAATTGTTACTCCTTGTATAACCTTGGCAAGGTCCAAAGGGATATTATAAATTCAAGAGCCTGCTGATATTTCTAAGTTTTGTTTACTTCTTGAATTATAACATAACTTACTCTAGGCAGGGTTGTTTTAATTTAAGAGAATACACATGTATATATAAAAATGTCAGTGCCCAATATATTGTATGGTTTCTCCCACAGCCTGGATCCACAGGTCCAAAAATAAAAGAGTGGAAGGAAAATAGTTTTACTCCCTATCACCCCTAGTGACCCACTAGGATTTTTTTTTTCTACCCGTTATCAGAATTTTACATTCTACTGGGCTAGCAGCATTGGTTTCTGGAGGGGGAAGCACTCCTGCCAGGAGCCACAACAAACATTGAACTGGAAGCTTAGATTTCTTTCTTGACATTTTGAGCTTTTGATGTCCTTAAACCAACAGGCTAAGAAAAGAACAACAGTGTAAGGAGGTGTGGTTGATACAGATTACCATGGGGAAATTGGATTGCTTTCTCACAGTGGAGGTAAGAAAACTTATGTCTGGAGTGCCTGAGATCCTTTAGGGTGTCTCTTTGCGCTACCATGTCCTGTGATTAACATCTATTAGAAACTACAACTGCCTAATCCAGGCAGGCAGAAAAAGGGTCCTGATTCTTCAGGAATGAAGATATGGGTCACTCCATGAAATGTACCTCCATGAAATGTGCCAAGACCTGCTGAGGTAGTTGCCAAGGGAGGCGGGAATACAGAATGGGTAGCAGAGGAAGATAATTATAAATAAAAGCAGGGACAGGGACACAAGCATTCTAACTTGACATGAGTGCTCGTACATGTGTTTGCACAGATATTTGTTTCCTTTCGTCAATTTCTTTATCACATAGCATCAATTAAGAGAATATCAATGGCTATTATATTTAAGTTTGAGATACTAAAAGAATATTCCTCAGTTGTCATCTATTTGCAATTTAAAATGTGTTTGCAGTTTTATGAGGAATAGTTATGTAGACATTATTATGACGTGGTTAAATATCTAATGAATTTGATTTTGTATATGGGATAGTTATATTGTGTCTAGGCATTATTATGACCTGGTAGAAACTAGTTATGACATGAGATGATTGTTTGCCAAGCTGATAAGGGGTAGACTTGTAATAGCTCTTCTTGATTGTCAATTTGACTACATTTGGAATACCTAAAATGTAAAAGTGAATGGCACATTGGTGAGGGCTTTTTTGATTATTTTTGAAATGGGAGGATCTACTTGTAATCTGGATCTTTGACGTAGAAAGACACACCTTTAATTCAGATCTAATCAGGGCCAGCCACACCTGCTGGAATCTTATATAAGCACATGGAAGAAGGAAGCTTTTGCACTTCGACGGCCTGCTCTCACCTTGCTAACAAGTCCATTCCACCTCTGGCATTAGAGCCTAATTCTTTGGGATTCCAATGTATACTGAAGACTAACCGAGATTTGTGGCTGAGCAACTACTGGAGCAAATAGTGTAGACTTTGTATTCATAGCCAGCAATTGTTAGATTATCTGGACCACAGCCTGTAAGTCATTCTAATAAATCTCTCTCTCTCTCTCTCTCTCTCTCTCTCTCTCTCTCTCTCTCTCTTTCTCTCTCTCCTCCCCTTTTATAAGTTAAGATACTATAGAGAACCCTGAATAATCTAATAAACTAGCCAACAAGCTCCCTTTTGGTCTCTACAGCACTGAGATTACCAGAGCAGATCATGACATTTAGCCTTATCTTTTAAAATTACAATATAATTATAACAACCCTCAGCTTTAAAAATGTGGTTTCTGGGTTTCAGGATAAGCATTTTATAGACTGAGCAATCTTCTCAATCCTAGCAGATTGTAAGGTAAGTGACAGGGCAAGAAAGGGAACTAAATTAGATCATTATAAAACTGAATACTTTTTGAAGGGTTCTTTTTGAGGTAGTTCCATTAGGTAACAGATGCAAGCCCCCATACTTAAACACAGAACCCATTTTTTTCTATTAGTTGAAAAGAAATTCTAGATAAAAAAGCACATGTACAGTTTAGTCAGATAAAACATTAAGATGGGCATATGAGACTTGTCCCACCCTACAACCAGTGCTTCCAGGTCTGCAGATCTGCGGTTTTGGATTTCTGTTCTACAGAATGGGGTTTTCAAAGGTTATCAAGAATAAAGCCTACATTAAAAGATACCAAGTGAGATTTAGAAAGCTACAAGGTAAAAATAACTACTATGCTCAGAAGTGATTGATGATAAATGACAAAAATAAGCACAAGCTGCTCAAATATAAGAGAGTAGTTCATATAACTACTAGATTATGTATACATATAAAAAAGGGATATGATAGGCTGCACAGTATATGTATATGAACTGTCAAAATACAGGTGAAAGTTGGTCTGACAAATTATGCTGTAGCCTACTGTACTGGCCTGCTGCTGGCTCACAGGCTTTCCAATAAGTTTGGAATGGACAAGATCCATGAAGGCCAGGTGGAGGTGTCTAGAGATGACTACAGTGTGGAAAATATTGACATGACTTATTAATGCCTGGTGCCTGTCTTGCTATTTGGATGCAGGTTTTGCCCAAATTACAACTGCTAATAAGGTTTTTAGTGCCCTGAAGGGAGCTGTGAATGGAGGCTTGTCTATTCCTCATAGTACCAAACAATTCCTGATTTTGATTTTGAAAGCAAGGAGTTCAGTGAAAAAGTACATCAGAAGCACATCATGCTGTCAAAATTTTGCAGAAGAAATATTGGGTTGCTCAAAAGAAAGTCACACTTCCTTAGAGTTCAGAAATGAGTTGCTAAGATCTAAAACAATTTTCTATTTTTTAAAATAAAGAGAATCAACTTATTGACCAAGACATACACAAAAAATGTACTTTCTTAAGAGCTTATGATCAATATTTACTCCCATAAATACAATATTGTACTGGTGGGTGGCATATTAAATGTTTTATAGTCTGATGCTTGGGAACTAATAATTTGATGTGAAATGGAACTAGATTTCCTCTGAGTACTCTCCACTTTCTTTTCTTTTTTCCTTTCCTTTGTGTCTTTACATAGCTCCGGTTGTCCTGGAACTCAGTGTTAATCATGCTGGCCTCAAAAATCACCGAGATCCATCTGCCTTTGCCTCTAGAGAGCTGAGATGAACGGGGTGTGCCACCATGTCCAGTTTCTGCTTTATTTCTCATAGTGAAATCAAAGAGATTTTTAAATGTAAAATTTATCTATTCCTTCCACACACTTTTAAATCTGTCGGTGTCTGTTTATATGATCAAGGTTCCTAACAAACCTCTACGGTTCACAAGGTCTGTCTCGAGTCACTCAATATTTTGTTAATTTGTCTCCCCATCCAATGCTTCCTCAAAGCGCAACTTTGATGTATTGTGTACTAACTGGCTCACATCCATCAAGCAAATTAGGAGAGAAGTAAAAGACACCCTACAGTTCTACAGATTGCGCACACGCATTTTGATTACTCTGTAAGGGATATTATTTCTGACCACCACGACCTAATCTCAATCACAAGAGTGTAGACTCCAATTTAGGTGCAAGGGATCAGATCTCTCCAATTGATTCGCAACGTGACTTAATTTACGTCAGTACTCTGTCGTGAGGTGGTGAGAACTTACATACCTATATATGTACGCCTGCACCTTTTAGGTATTTATTCATGGAAGTAGCCAATTCTGTTTCATAAACAAATCCTGGCAAGAACTTTCTGCCTATGTTTGCCGAATGGTAACGGCGTGTTCTCTTGCTCAAACTGTTCAATCTTAGGCTGGACACCTGTTTCACCACTCCTAAATGCTAGGGACACTTTTACACGTCTCCATTCACCAGCCAGATTCATTTTCTGAAAATCTGGATTAAGATCCCAGGGGGCAACAGCCCTTACAAGGTTCCTTCAGTTCTTGGTCCCTGGGGCTTCAGTCCTTTTTTTTTTTTTTTTTTTTTTTTTTTTTGTATGACTGACGTTCCACGATTAGATTTCTGGCCTTCTAAAAATGGCGTCTCTTTCACTTTTTATTTTATTACAAACTCTCATTAAATTTAAAGCAAGGCTCCCGGACGCTCTCCGCGGCAACAATCGGCGAGGAGCAGAGCTACTCTGGGGGGAAGTCCATTCTCGCGAGGAGATCAACTCTCGCGGGATTTCCCCGCGTCCAAGATCCTTAGCGCGAAGCGGAACCTCAGGACGTCGGCTCAGCCCCTCTGACGGCGGGAGTTCGGCCGGAAGCTGATGCGGAGGGTCTGTCTACCTCTGGTTCTGCGTGGAAGATGGCGGTGCCCGAGCCGCCGCTGCCGCTGTCGCGAGGGGGCCCAGGCTCCGCTTCGCTCTCCCCGCCCCGGGGCGACCGCACCCTCCTCGTCAGGCACCTGCCGGCCGAGCTGACGGCCGAAGAGAAGGAGGACTTGCTGAAGTACTTCGGGGCGCAGTCGGTGCGCGTCCTGTCCGATAAAGGGCGCCTGGTAAGCGTGCACAGCTAGCGGGGAGCGGGGGCGGGCCGTGGGAGCCCGGAAGAGGTCCGCGCTCCGCGCGTGCGCAGTTTGCCTACCCGAGAGGCGAGCGTGGGGTTGCTCCGAGAGCTAGTTAGAAAGAGGCTGAGCCGCGGAGGACTATTCTACCTTTGCGCACCCACCCCATCGAATTCAAAACTAGCTAGACTTGAAGATACTGTTTGTGTTAGAGTCTCTCAGTCGTATGCAAGTTCTTCTGGTTTTGTGGTTTTGTCTGTCCGTCTGTCTGTCTGTCTTTCTTCCTTCCTTTCTTTCTTTTTGAAAATCCTGGGTTGTAGAGCAGGATATACAATGATAGCAAAAAAAAAATTTGAGTGTAATAGACATAATGGATTTTTGACAAGTCATAAACGTTTTCCGAAGTAGTCTTTCAGGGAACGGTATTTTTAGAGTTGAGAGTCCTTGTGGCAAGCTCAGTTATTTATTTTTTTCTCTTTGAGAATGTTTGGTTTTCCTGCTCAGAAAGTTAACTATTATTAGTAAGATGGTACAAGGTGGTGGTCTGTGATGGAGCCAGACACCAGTGGGTTTAAAGTTTCAGGGAACTCTTAATTGTATAGTCAAAGTTGAGCCTTACTGAATAAGAAGACAGATCGATTTGGAGCACTTACTGTGTTATATAGTCTAACAAATATTCTTTGACTCACTCTAAATATACTAAGATCACCTTGGATCAGATTGGACAAATTTAGACCTCTAATAAACAACTCAAACTTACCAGTAATATAATTCGTTCACGTATTCGTGATGGTCTTAAAAATAGAATTTAAATGAGAAATTACTTATTACTGAAACAAATTATAAAAATAAAGCAATAAGAGACGATGTAACTTGAGAAGTGATTTCACTGTTAGTAAATGCTTTTTTAAATTTTACCTTGAATAGAAGGAAAATTTAAGATTTTTGAGTGAGATGAAAAAGGGTATTCCATATGTATAAATGTTTTAAGATTGATCTTTTTTATGCTTTAAGTTTTACTTTACTTTTAATTATGTACATTTGTGTGTATTTTGGGGGAGCGGTGCAGGAGTGTAGGATGCCCTTGGTGGCTAGAGTATTCTTCTAAAGCTGGAGTTACAGGTGATAATGAAGTTCCTCGACATGAATATTGGGATCCTTAATGAGGTCCTTGGGAAGAGCCCTACTGACTTCTACCACTGACCCATCTCTCTAGCCCCGAGGAATGGAGATTCTTAAAGTCGTGGTCTGTTGAACTCTTTGCTATTATAAAATATGTTGTGTTTGTCCTTGTTCATTTATGTTCAAAGACAAGGCTGAAGAGCTTTCAAGTCCAAGAAGTCTGACCCTAGAAGATTCAGAACCACTATACTGAAACTAGTAATCAGTTAAATAGTCTAAAATTTCCATCCTTTCCTATACTTTAATTAATATATTACATGTTTTTAAAGTGCTACTTTTTTATTGGGCTTTTGAATTATTGGAAATAATATGTGCCTTCATTTTATTTCAGAAACATACAGCATTTGCTACTTTCCCTAATGAAAAGGCAGCAATAAAGGTATGTCTTTTTCTTTATTATTAAAGCTTTCAGAGATTTCTTATCTTAGGGCAAAAGTGGGAAGTAATAATAAACTGTCATTTTGAAAAGCAAAATCGTTTGTGTTCCAAGAGTCTTCCCAAAAGGTCACAATTGGCTTGACAGATGTCAGAGCTTGTCCAGTGCTTAGATACTGAGACTTGAGAACCATGGATTATTAAGTAAGATAAGGATGACTTCAAGTATAATTTAAAAAGAAATTCTAAAAGAATATTAGATAAATACATCTAGTGTTTATGGTTCAAAAACTTTATAAGTATTAAAAGGGATAAACCCAAGGAATCATTTATAAAAGCTATCCCTTTTGAACTAGGCCTCATATGATTCATTGAATTTTGAGAAGATCACAAGAAGAAATTGCTCTTTTAGGTTTAAGGAACAATGGAATGGGCCATGAAATGTGATAAGTCAGTCAAGAGCTAAAGGCAGTGCTAGAACTCAAAGAGTGTGCCTACAGTTAAGTGGAACAGAAGTGTTGAATTTGTTTTAGTAGTTATCCTAAAAGAACTTGATACTATTGAAAGGCTAAAAATGTGCTTAGACTGATCAAAAATGTCTGATAGGGTTTATATTTATATATTGGATTTTATGTAGAGAAAAATTACAGATAGACTACATGAGAAGCTGTTTTAGAGGCAGAGGCAATATGTATCTTAAAAGGGCAATAAGAAAACAAAGGGGAAGAAGTACATGTATGCTTTGGCGAGAAAAAGTTATTGAGTCTTATTTTACAGTAATAATTTAGTGGGGTATTGCATAGAATGCACAAGTTCCTACATCTAACCCAGTACTACAGGAGTATAGTTTGTATGCCTTAGTAATACAAAATTTGAGAACAAAAAGTACTTCAGGATACTAAGTTTTTTTTTTTTTTCAAAAATTTCTTTTTTGCCACTTGTACACATGTGGAGATAGAGGATAGCAATTGGTTTCTCCTTCCACAGTGTATGTCTCAGTCTTGGCAGCAAGCGCCTTTACCAGCTGAGCTAGTTCAGATTTTTGGGCCATTTAACTTACATGACAAAGGAATATGAGGGTCTGTGCACAGGCATGTAATGAATTCCTATGTTATCTGTTATCTTTGAGGTGTCCTTCTATGGAAACAGTCTACATTTTAAGATATTTTTTAGAATTGAGCAAAGTTAGGAAAATTACTCCTAGTATTAAATGAGTATGGTGGGTCAAAGGAAGATTAGCCAAGAGAAAATGTGGCTTGTTAAAAAAGAAAGGAAAAAAAAAAGGAATTTTAAAAATGAAAAACATGTTATCTTGATGCAAAAAATAAAATAGAGACTTTGTGATAAAGCATACTGAGAAGTGAGCATAGTCTTACTAATCAGGATTAATCAGGGCTCGTTTTTGAAATTGGGTCTCATAATATGTTGTCCTGACTGATCTGGTCAGGTACAAGCAAAGTTAACAGAGAATTGGAATAGGTTAGATTTCATTTTACTAGAGTACTTTGATTATTAATAATGTTAAAATAGCCCAAGATGAGACATAACTAAAGAAATTTAGTAAAAAAAGTATAAATATTGTCTTTTAAACTGTGTAACAAGTGTTTTGTTTTATATTATATTTTATATCGTACCTAAAGGCATTGACAAGACTCCATCAGCTCAAACTTCTAGGTCATACTTTAGTTGTTGAATTTGCAAAGGAGCAAGATCGAGTTCATTCCCCATGTCCCACTTCAAATACAGAGAAAAAGAAAAGGTATGTAGACATTTAGGTTTTCCTACCATTTTGAAATAAGTGTGTGTGTGTGTGTGTGTGTGTGTGTGTGTGTGTGTGTTTCAATGATTTTTCTAGTTATTGCGTTGTTGACAAGAAATATGTTGAAAGCATAATGTTTCTCTAGTAAATTTAAAAAGTAAAGTATCATTTTTGCTTCTAGTTGTGATGAGGACTGAGGCTTGAAAGATTAACAAATGAAGTGCGAGACAAGTGGGGTGGATGGCATTCTGCGTGTAGTAGAAGAAGGGTGGCTGCAGGCTAGTTAGCCACTGTCCAGAATGTATGGGATAAGGAACACTTGATTTGGAATAGTCACCAATACACAATTCATTGTCTTTGAAGAGTTATCTCAAGCCTAAACATGAAATTTGTTTCATATCTCTTTGTACATATTCCTGAAGGTAATTTATATAACATTTTCAGTGTGTCCATGTTTTGTGATCTGTTACTTGAGGTTACCAAAAGAATCTTCTAATTGGTGCTGTCAAGTTGCCTCAGTTTCAGATTTCATACCATTTCAGATTTCAACCTATAGTAATAACAATCTATTAGAGATAATAACTAGTAGAATATTACCACTTCTTTGTTGGTGTCCTCACATTTAGACTCTGTTTAATGTTTGGCTGTGGGTCTATGTACCTGTTCACATCTGCTTCAGGAGGAAGCTCTCTGATGATGACCTGAATATGTTCTGTGAGAATAGCAGAATATCATTGGGAGTCGTTTTATTGATACTTTTTTTTTCTTTTTTCTTTTTTTAGATTAGTAATATTTGGTTTTACCCTAGGTCTCTGGGCTATCTAGTCTCTGTTTCTTGGTTACCCCACCAGTGCCAGGCCTGGGTTCCCGAAGGCCTTAAGTCAAATCTCACAGGTTCTGTGCCACTATTGCTGTAGCGTATTTTGCAGGCAGGACAGATTGTTGGTGAAAGGTTTCGTAAGTTGGTGTCCACATTTCTCTTTCGATGTCCTGCTGAGTATCTTCCCACACTAAAGACTAGAATGTAGGGGTAAAGACTCGATGTAGGCATCAGCTTGACTTTTCCCTCCTTGTTCAGTGAGTTTTGTGTGTGTTGTCTTTGGCAGTGGGACCCCACTGTCAGTTTGTGAAGAGTAATCCTTTGTCTTAGCAACAGCCTGGGATGTTTGGGAATTGCCATGAGATTCCCATGGCCAACAACTCAATTGAATGTAACCTAGGTCTGTCACTGGAAGCCTTGACTGGTGATGGGATGGCAAGTTGAGATTCCATGTTACTCATTACTGGGTACTTCATTAGGATCATCTTCATACATTCCAGGAAGTTGCCGTTTTAGTAGCTTTTCACACCACCTGTCAAGTGCCTCCAGTTCTGCCTGTTTCTCCCCCAACTCTCTCCCTCCATTCTATCTCCCCCTGATCATAGCTGATTCCCGTACTCTAGTCCCCTGCTGTCTCCAGTCTCATCAAATCCCTTCTCTTAGAGCTTAGGAAATATCAAGAAAGAGGAAACAGTTTAAGAGTCAAGAGGAAGATAAAGGATACCAGGAGAACATGGCCCTCTGAATTATCTAAACAAAGTGCATGTAAGCTCACAGAAACTGAAGCAGCAGACACAGGCCTACATGGGTCTGCACCAGGTCTTCTGTGTATATATTGTAGCTATTATTGGCTTGGTATTTTTATGAGACTCCTGACTGAAAACAAGTGGGTCTCTGACTCTTCTTGCTACTTTCTTCCTCCCCTTGGGTTGTTTTGTCCAACTTAAATATAAAAGTTTTTGCTTTATCTTTTATTTTGTCATATTTGGTTGTTATTTCTTAGAAGCCTATTTTTTAAGTATGAGAGACAGAAGGATCCAGAGGGAAGGGGAGTAGAAAGAAGGGAAACTATAATGAGGATATATTGTATGAGAAACAAAATAATTTTTGATAAAGGAAAAAAAATGAAAAAAATTAAAGAACAGTATTTTAGTTCTAAGATATGAATATAATTCTTTAACCTTTGCAAAGATTTTTTTTTTTTAAATACTAGTTGACTTCAAAGTGTAATAGACAAACTATGTTCATCATCGAGGAACTTGGCTGAATTACAACATGCTAGCCCTTCTAAAGTAAGATTCAATCTTACTAGAACCAGAAGTTTAAGAGATGAGGGTGAAAGAGGTAAAGTCCTGCAAGTCTGTAATTTTGTGGGGAGATGCATAAAAAAGTTAAAGTTAAGTACGCTAAAACCCTATAGTGTAACATGTATTTAGTTTCTCATGATCATTTGGAATTATACTGTGTTCATAAGTGTAAGGACTAAGTAGTTTAATTGTACTCCTCCTCAGCCATGCTTGTCTGAGAAATACTTTAAATTTTTCTGTTTTTCTAGTAAAATTGTTTTTTATAATATCATGTTTGAAAACATTTTTATTTTCTTTATACAATATTTCACTTTTTTGAAAGATAAGATGATCTGTGATTTTATATGTTCTAGGTTAGACGACACTGTGGAAAATGATAAAGAGAAGAAAGAGCCTGACATTTTAACAGTAGAAAATGGAATTGCACCAAATCATGGGTTTGCATTTTATTATTTCTTTATTTTGCGTTTGTTGCTCTGTGTGTGTGTGTGTGTGTGTGTGTGTGTGTCCCCATCCGTCCGTCTGTCTGTCTGTCTGTCTGTCTGTCTGTGTGTGCATATGTATATTATACATACATATGTAAATTAGATAGTTTTGAGATTCAGCTTTTTTTTTTTCTTTTTGGTTTTTCGAGACAGGGTTTTTCTATATGGCCCGGCTGTCCTGGAACTCAGAAATCTGCCTGCTTCTGCCTCCCAAGTGCTGGGCTTAAAGGCATGCACCACCACTGCCCAATGAGAGTCAGCTTTTTTAATATGTCATGTATAGTTTAATGTCTTGAATACATGTTTTGAGATATGAGTTTATTTTACTGAATTTAATAAAGATATATTTGTTAAAGTGTTCAGTAATATAAATGAACTCTGATAAGAAATGCTTTTGTATTCCTTAAGGTAATAGGAATATTAAGCAATAAGCTCAATATATGACTGTTTTGTCATATTGTCAATTTTCTGTGTTAATAGATTATTTAAAATGAGTTGTGGATATTGAATTACTAAAATGTAAGCATATATCTTAATTCTTTTTTTTTTTTTTTTTTGTAGGCTGACTTTTCCTCTGAATTCATGTCTCAAATATATGTATCCACCCCCTTCAAGCACAATCCTTGCAAATATAGTAAATGCTCTGGCAAGTGTCCCTAAATTCTATGTGCAGGTATGCGGAATCAATTTTTACTTTTAGTACGAAGTTTATAGTTTGGTTCCTTAGATACAGTGCTGATACTTGTATATACTTATAACATTTGAAACAACTGATTCCAGATGGGCAATATTCTATGTAATGTTTTAAATGAAATGAACTATTAGATACTCCTGTCATGTAAAGGCTTCATAAATACGGTGTAAGTGGATGCCAATAGGATGCCAATAGGGGTCTATACTGGGAAATGCAGTTTAACATAACTGTTACTTGAGTGTAGCATTGACTTTCAGAAATCCTTAGAGGAAAGATAAGGTATGTCTTTGAAGTATAAAAATATGTGGTATGTATTTTCTTTAATCCTTGTTTCATAGACTCACAGTAAAGAGGGACAATTAGTTATATGAGAACATTTTCAGTAGGTTTTACATTGCAAAGACATTATAGTATAGTAATAGGAATTAAAATCAGTATTTGTAGAAATGACAAACAATGTAGGATTATAGTTGGTTTAAGAACTATTAAGGCCAGGTAGGGACTTTGTTTTTTACTAAGTAAATCGCTGATGTTAATCATGTTAATTCCATGTGACTTTTAAATATTTTATACTTTAAGGTGCTTCATCTTATGAATAAAATGAATTTGCCCACACCATTTGGACCGATTACTGCACGACCTCCTATGGTAAGAAGTTCTTACAGTTTTCAGGAGTTCTTTCAGTTTTCAGTTTTGTTCCCTAAAACTCTTATTTTTTTTTTTCCTGTAAAATTATGTTTTACAAAGTTTTGTAACAGGTTTATATTTACTAATAGTAAAACTGAGAAGTAAAAGTAGAAGAGAGTTAGCTATGAAGGAAATGCTTTCTTTTTTTGGTTTTTCGAGACAGGGTTTCTCTGTGTAGCTCTGGCTGTCCTGGAACTCACTCTGTAGACCAGGCTGGCCTTGAACTCAGAAATCCACCTGCCTCTGCCTCGCAAGTGCTGGGATTATAGGCATGCGCCACCACTGCCCGGCAGGAAATGCTTTCTTAATAAAGCCCAAATTTCTTGCAGTTTTCTGTCCTTTGGTGCCAAATATATCATTCTATAAATGTAAGCTAATTTAACTGAGTCATCTAAATAATCTATTGCTAGGGTTTTCACGCACATGCAGCTAGCTTCATGTGGTAAGAATAAATAAGGTTATAAAAAATCTGTCAGTAATTTATGTAGTAGGCTGTCTGCTCTTGAAATTATTTCACTGTGGTACTGTGTATATTTATAAATAGTATTAGTGCAGAATTATTTTAGCTTTTAAAATACAAATAAAGGAGTTTTCTTTAGTGATGGCTACTATTCTATTATATGAACTGTTAGCGTCCTAATTTTTTATTGTAACACCACCATGGACTTGCTCGGTAATTTATTAAGGTAATATTAGATAGTGTTAATACAGTAAGTTAGATATTATTATAGCTATTCCATTGCAAAGAATACAGAAGGAGGGATATTTCATTCTTAAGATCCAATTTGTCTTTACTATGCCCATCCATGTGCAGATCAGATAAAAAGAGAGGATTACGTTTAGATGTTTTAGGCTATTATTGCATGGGCTAACTCACATGTTGAAATGCAAGATATTTGCAAGTATTGTATAGTTAGATGGCCAGAAAAAATTGAAAACAACACTTTTAGCATCTGTAATGACAGATTACAGATGTTCTCTGAAGGTACACTGATTATAACAGAAATAAGAATCAAGTATTTATGTTGAATGAAATTCTGATGAGAGTCAAGAATTTATACAAGATAGTTTGTCTATTCTGTGCACATCATTGGTTTCCATGGTGTTTGTTTTGTTCTTTTCAACAGTATGAGGACTATATGCCATTGCATGCACCTCTTCCACCTACATCCCCTCAACCACCTGAGGAGCCTCCCTTACCAGATGAGGATGAGGATGTATCTAGTAAAGAGTCAGAATATGAAAGCAGTGATGAGGAGGACAGTCAGAGGTTTGTGATACAACATACTCTTGTTCTAAGAATAAGGATATGGGAAAAGCTTGTTTTTCCTATATTTCACATATAATTATTCAAAATTTAGAGTGCATTAAAATGAATTTCAATCCTCCCTACGATCTTAAGCATATACAATAGCTCAGTGGATATAGAAAATATGGATCTTTAGAAAAATTTTTGGATAAAGCAGTTTTTAGATTGGTAATTTTTGCATTACAGAGTACACTTGAACCTCATTGCATATGGTTCTGTATTTGTTATTTTGCTTGATAAAAATTTTTATAGCTCCAAAATTACCTGGTTTTTCTTGAAAAGAGAAACTTAATTTTTTCTAAATCATACTGTTTCTTTAAAAGGACCTGTTGTATTTATAAGGTGTTTTGTAGATATGAGTATAAACAGCATCTTGAAAAATCTTAGTCATTTGACAGATAGGTTCATAAATGAGATATAAAGTAGCCAGTTGTTATATTGAAGTACTTGGGAATTAACTCATAATTTAAAGAAGTGTATTTTTATTTACAATTTGGAAGGGTACCAGCTATGTTCCTATTTCATTAGGTCTGTTGACAGTCCATGTGACAAATCATAAGACTGCACATACTACTCATTTTACAACTATAAAAACAAAAGAGAAATGAAGAAATCATGATCCCACAATCTCTTCTAAGTAACCCAAGGTGCTCACCACGTTCTACCATCCTTGAAATCAAGCTTTTCAAAAATAGGCCACTGGGAAATACTTCATATCCAATTGATAGCAGTCACATACCAACTTCTTGTTTTAACTTTCATACCAGTTACATGTATCGTTTTTTTATTAATGGTCTACTTATGCTTCATGATTTTCACACTTTGGTTTCATTACTAATTAATGCATTGAAATGGTTTTCAGTTATAATCTTTAAGTGTAGTCTAGTAATGCTAAGCTTAAGAAAACTATACCTAAGAGAAAATTAAGCCAGTTTTAGTAGTATTGAATGTGAGTTAAATCATTAATATTTGTTAAATAAGATATCTCTTACATAAAACACAGGTATATATTATCATTTGATCATATACTATAAGAGACTTACAGGAACAAAACTCATATTTGTCTGGAGCTAGCATTTTATTCATTAACTAGTGTTTGCTATGATTTCATAGAAAATAACTTCATAGATAATAAGCATATTAATTGGATTTGTATTTTGAACAGCTGATTGCTCTTTATTGTATTCTCTTCAGAATGATTGCTAAAGAAATTTTATGGGATACTTTACACAATCATTTATGTTACTAACTACCAATAAAACTTTTATTGGTTTACCTTGAGATTCTGTATAAAGATTCTATAAAGTAATTATAAATTCTTAACAATTTTCTGGCATGTAATCTAAACCAAGTATAATACTTGGCCAAACATTTTCCTTGAAAGTCCAAAGAATAAATAGTTTTTACTTTGTGAATCAGGTGTGGTGTGGGTCACATTTCACAACTGTAACTCAGTTCTATTCTCATGACTGGAAATCAACCACAGTAATAGTTCCTGAATACATGTTACTGTTTTCTAAAAAAACTTTATGTATATACAAGAGCAGGTAGCTAGCTTTATTTTGTCCTTGGACCAATCCCCACCTCATGACAATATGAATATTAACTATACACGAAAGTCACATATAAAAAGAAGTGTTAGTATGAGTCAGAATCCAATGCATATTCTTCGAAACACATATATTCAGCAATAATTTTATTTGACTAAGCCCATCCAAGTAGTGATTCAACACATAGTATCTCTCCATGAAAAAACAACATGCAGGTAGGACTCAGATTACCATGTAGGAAAGGATAGAATTTATTTGTAATAAAACATTCTGCCATATTGTAAACTAAATAGTAGTATAAAATGTTGCATTTTGTTAATTATTCTCTTAGAAAGTTTTTTTGATGTATTTTAGTAAACTTGTAGCCCTATTTAGAAATACTTTTAAAAGTAAATGTAGTGATCTTAGTTAGAAAGGTATTAATATTCTATCCTAAACTAATCTTTATTTTTGTATTTTTTATTTTGTATTTATGAAATTCTGGCCAAAATTCATCTTGACTTTTAAAATTTCTGATGCATGTTTTTATAACCTGGGAATAAAGCAAAAAATATATTTAGCTGTTACATATTTATTAATTTATTTTATGTGCCTGTTCTTGTTTTAGAAGGTTAGTATAGTTTGGGTGAATAATTCTTATATAGGTACATGATTTGAATATTTATTGGATTTTTAATAACATTTTTGTTAGTGTGTTGGTTTGGGGGCATCTACAAATGGTCCTGCTCTATAACCGTAGCTGTTTTGAATTTGCTATATAAATCAACCCACGTTTGAAATCTTCCTTCCCTGCTCTCTGAGTGCTGAATTACAAGTGTATGCTCTAAGTTTTTATGAAACTTGGCTGTTGTGGAGCTTTATACTGTGAAACTTACGCTTATTCTTTCACCTATTTGGGAAAAAAAAAAGCCTAATGTTTTTAGCCTCACCCTTCTCTCTCTCTCTTTTTTTTTTCTTTTGTTTGTATGTTTTTGTTTTTGTTTTTGTGTTTTTTTGAGACAGGGTTTCTCTGTGTAGCCCTGGCTATCCAGGAACTCACTCTGTAGACCAGGCTGGCCTAGAACTCAGAAATCCACCTGCCTCTACCTCCAAGTGCTGGGATTAAAGGCATGTGCCACCACTGCCTGGCTTTTTTTGTTTGTATATTTATTTTACTTTCATGTTTTACAAGTGAAGTCCTAAGAGTTATTTTTAATTGCTAGTTGCTTTTAATTGCTCCTCTGTGAAAGATACCAAAAATAACTAAACAAGATTCATTATAACCATTATCTGTTCAGAATCATAATGGAAGAAAGTTGTACATGGGATAACAGTTGCTTACTAATTGAAAGCAACTTTATTATTTGGAAATTTTTTTCCTCAAGTAACCACTTTGTTCATTTAATGATTTACTAACAGTAAGTATGTGCAGAACAAATATGTACTGTACAAATATAAAATATATGAGTAAACATTCTTTTCAAAGAAATACATTGTTCTGTTTAATACATTTGTATCTTTTCAGTTCTATATCATTTTATTTGGCTAGCTAATAATTCATAATGAATTTTTTTTAAAAAAATTGATAACCATAATTAGGTAGATTTTTTTTAAAACTAAGATTTAAATGGTGAAGATTAATTTAGAAAGTGAATTTTCATCAAACTCGTAATGTTTATTGTTGCCCTTAAAGTTCTCCTAATTAGTTTTAAAATCTAGATTTTGTATTAGTGATATAAGACATATTCTAGAATGTCAGCTCTTTTGTTTACTTTCCCTTTTCTATACATAGAATGAACAAACTAATGGAACTAGCAAATCTTCAGCCCAAAAGACCCAAAGCAGTAAAGCCACGCCAAGTGAGAAAAAAGCAAAAAATAAAGGATATGTTGAATATGCCTTCATCAACTTCACATAGGTAATTTTATTTCTGCTTAGGAAATGAGAGTTGTATGTGCTGTACTTGCCTAACTCAGATTATTCTTCAGTTTGTTAGTTTGTCGGTTTACTTTGTTGACCACTGAGTAGTCACACTAGTAAGTGCTCAAAATTCTCGTTGTTTAAGCACGTTGGAGAATACTCCATCTTCATTTCTCATTAACATCTTTTCTCTGATTAAGCATATTTACTACTTCTTACTAGTAATTGCAATATTAATTGCATTTAACTTTTCTGTTACATTAAAATGTAACAAATTACATTTTAATAGAATCTGATGTATAAATTGACTCTTTAACCTCTTTCTGTCTTCTCTGTCTTGACATTACAGTCCTATGCTTTCAATCCCTTAGCTGTATTGAGCAGCAGAATGATTGTAAGACATGTTTTCTAGTAGCTACATTACACAGTAAAATGAGCAAGTTAAGACAATGGCGATAATTATTTTATCATATAATCGGTATGAAAATGTTATTGAGCACTTGGACATTTTTCTTTACAGGTATTCAGTAATTACATGTAGCTAATGACTGCTAAGTTGCATACTATAGCACTGATGACACAGTGTATAATATAAATATTAAAACACTGCCAGATAATGTGGTATATAGGTGTAATCATAGAACTTGGGAGAGAAATACAAAATGATTACAAGTTCAAAGTCATTCTCTACAACATATAGCAAGTTTATGCCTCAGCTAAATGTCCTGATAAGATATTTTTCTGGGTAAAGTTTTCCACGGCCTATGGTGATGCCTTGATTTGATCTTAAATATCCACATGGTGGAAAGAAAGACCTGTCTACTACAGTTTGTTTTCTAAGATAAGTATGTATTCCACCACACATACAAAGTAAATGTCAAACAAAAATACTGTTTTATACTGGCTGAATAACTGCATACCTGCTGTCAAAAATCAATAGATAAGTCCTAACTCTCTCATTTACAAAATGACTTTATTTAAACTGTGAACATTCTTTAACTTCTACTTCCTCATCTATAAATAAGATGTTTAATAGTACCATTAGTAAAACTGTTGAGCTTTATTGGCCTACTAAGTCTAGTCAGTATGTGTAGTGCCTAAAATACAGTGAAGGTTTTATTTGCAATATCCATTTAAATGCATTTTAAACTTACATTGTGATTGTAAATACAGTTTGCACCCTGTGCTGTTACCTTCGGATGTATTTGACCAACCACAACCTGTAGGTAATAAAAAAATTGAATTCAATATATCGACCAACATGCCTGCAGCATTTAACAAAGATTTGGAGACGCAACCAAATAATGAAAAAAAAAATCCTGGTAAGAACATTTTAGTTATTTTATATGCTAACAACTTTTTATGCTAATATAAATTTTATATTAATGTTTGTCAGCTTTATTTAAAGTATGGAGTTACAGACTGAGAATGTAACTCAGTTGGTAGAGAACATGCATGGAGCTCTGGGTGTTCCTTAGTATTTCATAAACTGAGCACACTCGGTAAGTGAAGGCAGGAGATTCAGAAGATCAGGTACAATTTTGGCTAATAGTTGGAAGACACCCTAGGTTAGATGAGACTCTAAAGTTTAAAAATGAAAAGAAAAGAAAAATTTTTTTCAAAAATTAAATTGTATGGTTAGGTGAGCCTTACTATTATGGACTAACTAATGTAAATAAAACTTAGGTTAAATGGAAAGATTGCCATTGTTGCTTGTTTTCCCCCCTGATATTATGAGATAGAATCCTCTGTTCCAAAACTGTGTGAAACACAGGCAGTCCTCCTTTCCACAGTGATAAAATCAAAAATATACACCAACATTCCTGACTTTCTGATAAGTTTGCTAGTGGTCACATCTACACGAAATGTAGGAATTTTGCTGATTTAAATGTTGACAATAATAGTATTTCTTATATTAACAACTATTCATTGTCTGTTAAGATATTCTATGATTTTATTAACAGAATTACATAATTTTAAGGAAATAAACCTTTCTACTATCCTGGAATTCTCAGTTTATGTGCACGCACGCACGCACACATAAATGTGCCCAAACATTTTACCTAAAACTCAAAGGAGTAAAACATTCCAGTGGTTATTGAAACTCCTAATTTGTTAGTAACAGTGGTATTCTTCATTTTATAAGATGTATTTTTATTTTAATTACATGTGTGAATGTATTTGAAGGCAGATGGACATTTGAGTAAAGATGGCTGCCTACTCTGAGTTTAGTTGCTTGCTGAGGCCAGAATAGGGCATGAGAACCCTGGAATAGAGTTACAAGACTTGGGAGCCACCTGTGTAGCATATTGGGAATAGAGTCCTGGACCTCTGCGAGAGCTGAATATGCTTTTAATTACTGAGCCATCTATCTAGCCCCACAATGACATTCTTTAAATATAAGTTTTAGAATTAATACATGCTATTAGAAATTTAATCACAAAATATGTAAAGTAAAATTTTAAAAAGTTAATATTCCATATTCCTTTATCCTTGATTCTTCAAATATGACTAATTAATTGTCTTGACTAATGTTATTCTAGCCTTTATGATCTGAGATTCATTCGAAGAATTTATATAGCTTTTAAAAGGATATGTTTGGGTCACGGTTTTAGAAGGTTATTAGCCCTTTTACTTTGGGGCCTGTGAAAGAGCATGTGTCAGAGAAAACTGCCTACTTCAAAATATCCAGGAAACAAAAATAGTTTGAAGTATCAAGAGGCTAGTATCTAAATGCTCCCTTCAGGGTCATAGAGGACTTCCCACTGGACCCTTGTGCTAAAGTTTAACCCACCTCACAGTGTGCCATGCCACACATCAAGGTTTGCTATAAGGGCATGTAGCAAGCATTCCAAGTTTAAAATACTTCATATTGCATATATAAAAAGCATTTTTTTTTTCTTGCTAGAGTTTGTTACATAGCAAGTTCTAGTGACAACCTTCAGAATTTACAGGCTAATGAGAAGAGCTTACAGGTTTACAAATCCCATATAAACCCTTTATTGCTGAGTTATAGTCCATAGTATAAACATATCAGTAATTGTAGCTCTTAGACTTGGAAGGTTTTCTTATTATAAAGATTTATATATTATTTATGGGTGTGTACACTGATGTGTTTAAGTATATGCTCACATGTGTGTGGTTGTATACTGAGGCCAGAAAAAGGCATCTGGTGCCCTCTTCTCATGGTGGGGCTCAACTTACAACAGGTTCTCATTTCTGCTATATAGAAATGAGCAAGATCTTCCTCTGTGTTGCCTTTTGCAAATACAGGTATTTGCAAGGAATGCCAGGTTTGTTACCTAGTTGCTTGGATCCAAGCTCTAGTCTTCATGGTTCTAGGACAAGCACTCTTAACCACTGAGCAATCTCCACACAGCCTTAATTCCTTCTAATTTGTTAGTGTAAATACTAGAATATAGTTCATATTACATGTTCGATTACTTTTGTAAATAGTTCTAATAAGGATTGTATATGTAATAAGTGTGTTTTTAATTATCTGTTCCTTATTTTTTTTGCCCTTTGCATTAGCTTTATTTTTACTATTTCTACTTTTTTTGTTATTTTCTCATTTCATGGCTGGTCACTTTACACTAATATATTTTTACTTTAATTGATAAATAAATTTAAACATAATCTATGCGGTACAGTTTTATAGTTATTTGAATAAAATATTTTATGTTTATGAAAGATAGTCTGTCATCACAGACTTTGCTTTTGAGGTTTATTTAAAGGATTTCATCATTTTTAAAAAAAATTAATTATGTTGCTATTTAAAGTAAAAAGTTAAAATAAAAAATACCTAATTTCTTAAGTATGAAGTAATTATCTATGAAGGATGAACATTATTATTTATTTTTCTTGGAGCAATGTCAAGGTAAATATAACTTTTCATTTGAGCTTAACATTCTTAACACAAGCCTTAATTTATGTTGAAGGGAGTAAGATTATTTAACAGTATTGTGATAAAGTATTATGCAGTTCCTATAACTATTGTATATTATCTTGAATGACTTTGATTTAGAGTACTACTAACTTTATAATTTAAGTAATTGCACATTTATTTTAACTTGTAGTTGTTAGTATTTCAGAGTGGGTAGGTTAAATAACCAATTGCTGTATACCAGTATATGTACTCTTATTTAACACTGAACATTTTCATCAGATTTCAATTGATACATCAAATTGAATATGCTAAAGCTTAATTCATTTTCTTTCCTCTTTACCCCCTAGCTGACACTGCAAAGCAAGCATTTGGCTCTTTAGCTTTTTTTCTGTAGCTGTCTTCATGCTTCAGTAACAGAACTGAATAGTCAAAGCCTTGGCACATAAAAATATAAAACACTATTGTGTGAATATTTATAGAAAAGATTGTCCTGTTTCTGTTCTGAGACACCAAGAAACACTAAAAACATGGTACTTTAGTAAACATAAAACAGAGAAAGAAATCTAAAATATGTTTTGAAGCAAGAGTTATTTTCATTTGTTTTGCTTTTCTTTTTTTAATGACTGATGTTAATGTTAACTCTTAGATTCACCAGACCCTGGGCTTGATGATTCAAATACAGGATTTGGCAAAATCTTCCCCAAACCTAATTTGACCATCACAGAAGAGATTGCAGAAGACTCTGATGAAATGCCCTCACAATTTATTTCTAGAAGAGAGTTGGAAAAGGGTCGTATTTCTAGAGAAGGTAAGGTTAAGACATAAACCAATACATAATTCATCTTACATTTTTTGTCTAAGTTCCATTTTTCAGACTTTTTGAAGTAAGAAATTCTTAATAGGTCATTTCCATTAAGATAGACACATTAGTATCTCCGGTTACTTTGTTAACACTTTCTTAAAACTCATATTTTATACTGGGGAAGTTCCTTGCCATGTAGTGTAGTCAATTTTGGTTAACCAGTAAGTGCCATGAGTCTGGAGTTACTTAAATTGACAAATCATTAACATACAATTTAAAATAGATGCAAGATGACTATTAAAAGTTGGTTATTAGAAATCTGAATTTAGGATATTATATCCCAACAATATTCTTTACTTTAATAAAAAATTATATATTAAAATTTAATCATTTTCTATATGACAAAATACCAGAACCTAGGCGACAAAATACCAGAACCTAGGCAGCAAATGAAAGAGTCACTTTGTTGGGCTTATGTTTTCAGAGCATTAGAATCTGTGGTGGCAGAGCAAAGGCATCATGGTAGGAATAACTGAGAGCTCACATCTTGCTCCATAAACTGTCAGAAGGGAGTGGACACTAGAGCTCAAGTCTTTTGTAACCCTAGAGGCTGCTCCTAGTGATAGGCCTCCTACAAGGCCATATTGCCTAATCCTTCCCCAACAATTCTACCAACTTGGGACTAAGTATTCAAACATACGGGCCCATGGGGCCCATTTACATTCAGACCAGCACACCACTAAGTGATTTTCTTTTTTTTTTAAATTTTAGTATTTTTAAAAAAATGAGTTATTTTTCATTGTGTTACAAATACTTTTCTCCACAATAATGGGGGATTAGTCTCCAATTAACATCGTCGCATATAAAATCTAATTTCCCAAAGCCAATTATAGGCAGTAAATATGAGGACCCTTTGTCTGAAATTTCTGGCTATTGATTTTGAATGCATCATTCCTACATTTGAATATGGAAGTACATTTTTTTCTATTCATTCATTTATTCATTCACTTCATATCCTACTCACTGCCCCCTCCCATTCACCACCTCCCATATTACTCCTTTTCCCCCTCCACTTCTCCTCTCAGTGGAGGTGGGCCCCCTGGGTCTCCTCCCATTCGGGTACTTCAGGTCTCTAGGAGGCTAGGCATTTCCTTTACCATTTACCACTGAGGCCACCCAAGGCAGCCCAGCTAGAATATACCCCATATACAGGCTACAGCATTTGGGATAGCTCCCACTGCACTGGTTTGAGACCACCATGAAGATCAAACCACACATCTCCTAAATATGTGTGTGGAGGGCTAGTTGCAGCCCGTGTATTGTGTATTTTCTTTAGTTGATGGTTCAGTCTCTGAGAGCCCCAAGGGTCCAGATTAGTTGATTCTGTTAAGTCTTCCTATGGTATTCCTATCTCCCTAGAGGCTGCAGTCCTTTCTTCTATTCTTCCATGAGAGTTCCCAAGTTCCATTCACAGTTTGGCTGTGGGTGTTTGCATATGTGAGTCAGCTGCTGAGTGTAACCTCTCAGAGGACAGCCATACCAGACTCCTGTTTGCAAGCATAACAGAGTATCATTAATAGTGGCAGTGCTTGTCAATGGGTTGGGTCTCAAGTTGGGCCAGTTATTGGTTGGCCATTCCTTCAGTCTCTGCTCCATCCTAATCCCTGCATTTCTTATATGCAGGATAAGTTCTGTGGGTAGGTTGTTATCCTTATCATTCCACCGGGATTCCTGCCTGACCGTAAGAGGCAGCCTCCCCAGTCCATATCTCCAATGCTGTGAGTCTTGTTGATTCTTGGGCCCTTCCCCTATCCCAGGTCTCATCTCTTCCTGGAGACTCCTCAACCCCCAATCAGTTGCAAGTTTCCACTCATTCTCATCCAGCCATCCTCCCCACCCCCACTCCCCTACTGATCTAGCAGAGTGATTATGGAAGTGGTTATCACATATTTACAATAAAGTGACTCCTCAAAGAATTCTTAAGATGACTTTGTGATAAACTTTAGTTCTGTATAATAGAGAAATATTGTTACTATTGTCTGCTGTTAACATTTTTATAAAGCTTATTTTTGCTTTTTTAGCAGTTACAATGGAATGATATAATTTTACTTAAAAATTACTAAAAAGGTTTTAATTTTATATTTTTGTCTTGTTTTGTTCTTAAAAAGAAATGGAAACCCTTTCAGTTTTCAGAAGTTACGAACCTGGTGAACCAAACTGCAGAATTTATGTAAAGAATTTAGCTAGACATGTTCAGGAAAAGGTAAGGTGAAATGTGTATTTGATTTTGTTATTTACTTTTCCCACTGGTTTTCTAATTTATCTTGCTATTCTTTAAATTTTTTTTTAAATTTTTAATCCTAGGACCTTAAATTTATCTTTGGAAGATACGTTGACTTTTCTTCAGAAACACAGCGGATTATGTAAGTGTGTAAGTGGTACTTCTAATCATATTGTGTTTCATCTGTTACAAATTCATCATGTTTTGTTATGCTTGATTTTTCTCTCTAGTGCTAAAACATGAAAGTCCTTTTAGAAGTCTAGAAGAGGGCTAGACAAATTTCTATATTAATGAGCAAATAAAATTTTTAATATTTTACATTAGATCATATTGATTAGTTCAGTTTTTCCTACTATGAAAGCTGATATAAAGTATATATTAAGAAATGTTTATGGTTACATTCTTCTAAATTCTTGTGTATAAATGCAAATTTTCTAATAAGTTTTGTCCCAAAGTCCTTGACACTAAAGCATTAGTACTTTTTCACATTGCCTAAGAACTACTTGGAAAGCTTGGTTAAATGGTTTCCTTGGCCCATCTCCAAAGATATGTATTCTAGTTGTGTCAGGCCTCACGGATTTCTAAAAATGACTTTAGCCATTTAATTTTACCTTAATTTTAAGTAAAACCAATCTTACCTGCCTTATGTCTTTTTGGATATAGTTTTGTCCGCATGTACAACTATGTACAAGGTTTATACTATAAAGGTTATATTTTCAGTATTACTTTGCCCATAATTACATTTGAGATGAAGGAAAAGTTCCATTTGGTAAAAGATTATAGGGCCCCAAATGATTGTTATCTATGAGACTAGTAGTTATATTTTTTAAAAAAAATTTACTTCACTTTTACGTGTGTGTGTGTGTGTGTGTGTAAAACACATACATATACATAGGTGGGTTATTACTCTGTGTGATATACACCGCTGTGGTTCATCATACCCTCTTTTTTCTTTTTCTTTTTTTTTTTTTTTGCGTTTGTTTGCTTTTTTGTTTGAGACAAAGGGTTCTATTGGTCTAAGAGTTGGCAAATTGGTAAGTAAGGCTGGCCAGTAAGTCAGGGGCCATGTGTTTCTGCCTCTCTAGTTTTGTAATTATGAGCATATATCAACTATGTCCAGCTTTTTGTTTTGTTTTGTTTGTTTCATTTATTTTTCAATGTGTGTTTAAAGGATTAATCATGGGCCCTTTTGCAATTTAAGCAAGTACTTTTTCAGTTCAGCTGTTACTTAGACTCATCAATTGATAGTATTTGTTTTATATTTTTTGGTTTATAATATTAGATCATATTTTTACTGTAAGTTATAATTTTATTTTTATAAGTAGCTCTTAAGAAGTTTTCTCTCAAAAATATATATGAATATACTGTAGAGTGAATAATATATTGGGAGGGTTAAATTAGAAATAACATGTGACTTAGGCCCTATGCTTGGAAGAGTCATTCTGTTTCTAAGTACCATTACTAAAATGTTAGCTTTGAATATCTGATAAAGCCCTACACACTCTAAAAGTTTGTAAGTGTTTATAATAATATAAAGTCAATAATATAAATCAATTACTTGATTTCTTTTAGCCTTCTATCTATGTTTTTATTTTTACATTACTTGAGTGTATAGTATTGAACTCATTGCAAGGTATGTATAAAAAGATTAATTAAAAAAAATTTGCTGGGCGGTGGTGGCACATGCCTTAAATCTCAGCAGTGGAAAGGTAGAGGCAATTCTGATCTGCAAAGCAAGATTGAGTACAGGCAGGGCTACACAGGAAAACTGTCTGGAAAAACACAAACACAAAGCCTTAAGCAAGCAAACAAACACACTTGTAGCTTGCTTTGCTGATAGTAGAACCCTGGATCCTAGGACAGCCACAAAGGAAGATTTTGCATATGTCCTTGCTAGTAGTATAACTGTAAAATTTTAAGCATTGCTTAATTGTTACATGTTAAGACAAAATAGAATTTTCAGTTATCCAATTCTAATGTTGAATAGTTCTGGTGTTACTTTGAAATAGCAAAATTTTGGATTGTTAGGACTTTTGATCGTGATTTTAAAATTGATGGGCTTTATTTATTTATTTATTTATTTTTTATATCTAGGTTTGATATTCGCTTAATGAAAGAAGGACGCATGAAAGGACAAGCTTTTGTTGGACTTCCAAATGAAAAAGCAGCGGCTAAAGCGTTGAAAGAAGCTAATGGCTATATTCTTTTTGGAAAACCCATGGTGGTTGTATCCTTTGCACCAATTCATCCTATAATCATGTGCTTTTTAGTAGTAGGATTTAAATAACTAAAATCAAGTTATCATTAATTATCAACAATTGTTATTCAAGCTTGAGTTGTTACTTTACAGTTAAACATGCCTTAGCTCAGTCAGATAGCAAACTTAATTATTTGAAACATACATAATGTTATTATGTAACATTAGCAATGCCAAGTGAAGACCAGCTAAGTTTATACATTTATGCAGCGCTAAATTATTTCCTCATGTTAAAGTCAAGACATATTATTTAGAAGTATACTTGGAGTCACTAGAAGGGATTCCACTGTAGTTTAACTTTTAATTCACATTTCTACTTTGGTGTTTCAGTGACTAAAATAGATCATTGCATAACTCTCTTGTAGTTGTGAATTCAAGGTTTAGATTATAAATCAGTGAAAGTATGGACGAGAAAAGTGACATAAGGAAAGGCAGATGTTTTCTATTTTTTTCAAATTGGGAAGATCATGCAAGAGTTATGGAAACTAATTTTTAAGGCTTCTATATTAGGTATTATTACTGTATGTTATGAATTCTTGTATATTAGGTCTTCATTATCTAAAAAACTCACTTTTATGTTCACTATGGAAGCCTTAATGTTAACATATTAGCAGTTTGCTCGATCTGCTAGACCAAAACATGATTCTAAGGAAGGAAAACGGAAGTGATACAAACAAAGGTAAGTGTGCATGAGACATTAAGTGATAAGACATCTTCTTGGAGGAAATGTAAGGAAGTGTAGAAGTCTCACAGATTACTAATTCAGATATGCGTTTTTTAGGAAATTTCTGTGTATACTGTTCATTCTCGTTAACTTCAAAATTATAACTAGCTTAAAGTAAGCTTGTATGGAACAATTTTAAAGGATTTTATAAAGAGAATGTATTGGTTGTTATTTTATATTTTCTGCATGATGATGTTTTTAATATCTAACCTGTGTTGTAATCACTTGGAGAGCTTGATAAAAACAGATTGCTGACCCTTCCCTTCAAAAGTTTCTTAGTTAGTAATTCTGAGGTGGGCGACCACAGTGACCTCATTTATCCTATCAGTAAGGGATTTCTCAGCGTTCAGTAATTGCAAGTATTGCAAGGAACAGTATCTGGCAAGCCAGAGATATTGGGTATTCTGGCACCTGACCCATTGCACAGTCATTGAGTTCATAGGGAATAGTGAGGTGTTTGGTCCAGGAACCACATTTTCAGAACTGAAACAAACAGTTATTACAGTTCTACAGTGCTATGTATTTCACCTCATATACTAACATTCTTCACAAAAATATGATTTTGAGGTATAAATTGTTCAGAACAGGTAGTTTTAATACCTAAATGAATGAATCATTTCAAGTAGTGGAGTTGAAGATTTTATTTATTTTTTTAAAAGATTTATTTATTTATTTATTTATTTATTTATTTATATGAGTACACTGTAGCTATATTCAGACATACCAGAAGGGGGCATCAGATCCCATTACAGATGGTTGTGAGCCACCATGTGGTTGCTGGAAATTGAACTCAGGATTTCTGGAAGAGCAGTCAGTGCTCTTAACCTCTGAGCCATCTCTCCAGGATTTTAAATTCTTAACTTGTTACTTTGAAAAATCATTGGAAAGAGTCGTTTTTGGATTTTTTGGGGTAAGGGATAGTTAGAGATATTTTACTTTTAATTATTCTATTTGTAGAGCCTGGAAGAACATGAAAATTGTTAGTCAGAATTGCTGTTTAGCTTTAAAAAAAAAAAGTATCAGAATAGAAATACTTGCTTACCCTTTAATCTCTGTGAATTTCTTGGGATATTTAAATTTACTGTCAAGAGAATCAGGTTTCAAAAATGCTATACAGAAAAAAATGAATTTCAGCCTGTATTTTAGTAAATTGTTTATAAATCTATTACTAAAGATTAGAAAAAAATAAATTACATTCTGCTGTTCTTCTTTAGAAGCATTCCTGCGTAAATACTGCTGTAATACTGTCATACAAGTGTATCCTTTCTTGTTGTATCCTTTTGGGGTAGTGGTTTTGTTTGTTTCATTTTGTTTTCTAGAAGTGCTTTGTGTACCTTCTACCATTCATCCAGATTAAGTTCTTTTTATACTTTATTCAAATGAAACATTCCTCAAATTAGTTTTGTTTCCTGGACAAATATTTTACATGTATTTTAGATTCCCTGGATAATTTTCTATGCATACATGTCAATGAGTTTTTATCAGGGAAAGTTAGTGAATCAGGTCATTTGATATATACAATTGCTTGACCACAGAATATGGTAATATTTCTTGTATATATGAATTTCTTCATCTAATTCGGGAACATGCTTCCTTCTTGGGGTTCTATTCCATTTAGACGTTGTTCTCATTTTATTTTTGTTGCTGTACAGATAACCTGACAGAAAGCTACCTAGTGAGGAAGAAGGGGTTTAATTGTTTTAGAATTTACAGTTCATTGCTGTGTGGAGGCCAAGGCATGAATTTAAAGCATAATGTCCACAGTCAAGAACAGAGAGAGAATAAACCCGTAGCTTGTCTATTCTGAGCTAGCTTTTTCTTGTTGTATGCTGTTCATTGCCCCCTTTCCTGAAGAAGGGTGCTGCCCACATTTGGGTGGATCTCACATCAGTGAACAGTCACGACTAACAGAATAGATATATGGCTTTATTAAGACTTTCCCAGGTAATCCTATGTTGTGTGTCAAGTTGATAATTAAAACTATCCAGCATAGTCGTTCCGTATAACATGTTGTAACATTTGACTCGGAAATGATCTTTTCTTTTAATAGTAAACATATTGAAAACTAACAAGATTTCTTTAAAACAACCTCAAAATACAGATAGATTGATTGAATGCCTTTGACAAATAGAAGGATTTCCTTTACTCTTTGTCTTTTTGAAACAAGAAAATTCAAAAAACAATATATACACACATGAAAAGGATAACAGATAAGACATGCTTATCTAGTTATATAGTTAATAAATTATCTTCTAGAAATATGAGCAGTGATTCCAGGCTGTATGAGTACTAGAATCTCCTAGAACAGCCAATCTCAAATTCTGTACATTTTAATTATGAGAATTTTAAAATACATAATAATGTATTAGTCATAGATGTTTGTTTTCTGTCTTAGAGATTGATTCTAGTATATTTATATAGAAAGAACCACCAAGGAAAATAGTCTATGTACAGATATTTCTAGAGTCTCGATTCTATCTCAGAGCTAATGAATCAGAATCACTGGAATATTGTCTTATAATTTGAAAGTTTCCCTTAATAATAGAAAGGACCACTGGCAATTTTTTTTTTTAACAAAATAAAAATCCTCAAGATTTTGTGGGAATTGTTGCTATTATAAGTTCTTTAAACTACTCATAACTCTGTTATTGTCACCCTAAGAATAGAAGCTTACCAAAATTGAAATTGCATTCTCTTCATATTCACAATTGAAATATTTTAGTTTTTAGTATTATAAGTAGTCTTTCTTTACATATATCTTATACTGACATGATTCACTAATTTTCTGCAAATAGATATTTGGGCTTTTAAAAGTTAATTAACTGAATTATTATTTTTAATGGGCCTTTGTGGTGTTTTAGGTTCCTTCTGAATTCTGTATCTTTCAAGTACTGTGGAACTTTGAGAGAAGAAATTGACCATCTGGACTATGGAACTGTGCGTAACAACTTTGAAAACATTAAACAATTAAATATCTTCAAATTAGTGTTTGCAGATACATTGTAATGGCTTATCGCATATATAATAAATTATTTTTTTCTCAACACTGTCCATAATTTTTCATTACTTGGTTTATATTATCTAAGGAATTGTAACTTAATAATATATATGAACTTTTATTAATAATTTTATAGTACTATTTTAAAATTTTTCTTTATGATACTTACTCTTTTATTATCTGTTCTTACCTGTGTTCATATATAGGTACGTTAAACTTTTGTTTTTGGTATTTCAATACACAGTTTCTCTGTATAGCCCTGGCTGTCTTGGAACTCATTCACTCACTCTATAGACCAGGCTGGCCTCGAATTCAGAAATTCGCCTTCCTCTGCCTCTCAAGTGCTGGGACTAAAGGCACTGCCCAGCTACATTGAACATTTTTACAATGATTTATCTAGTTAATTATTTTATGAATACTTTTAATTTTTATTGACTACTGCCCATTCTTTTGATAATAGTAGATTTGTCTGTTACGAAGTATTAATATTTGTGACCCTTTCTATCTTAGAATGTGAATTTTATTCCTCTAAACTTACTTTGTGTAGAATCATTGCTCAGAGGTAAAGATGTATCTCATAGTAAATTGTTCTCTTAGTAAAATTTATTTTTGGCATAAGAAAGACTTAGAATTTAAAAAAAAATATTGTTTTTTTCACTGGTAAGTACAAAATAACCTTTCCCTTAGAGCTGCTCCCTGAAGGCTTGTGCTTTCATTGAAATACCCTTGTATTTATGGCACTGCAAACTTGGCAGAGTAAAAGAACTCAACATAGGAGTTAGAAATCGAAGTGATCCCTGGAACATGCTGATAAATGCTTAGCTGCTCAAGTAGGTAAAGAACCAGAAAAGAAGAATGAGAAGAGAAATCTTGAAATATGATGTAGAGAGTAGACAAAAGAAAAGTGAATCAACATAGTACTTTCTCCTGAGTCACTAAATTGTTAAGACTAAGGTTTTGTTGTCCACATGATTTAGATCTGAATGAAACAGGTTAGCTGGATAAAATGGATTAGAGTTGGTGTTCAGTAACGTGGTAGAGAAGAATTTACTATAAAAAAAAAATTCTTTCTCAGGTAACTAATAAGTATACTCTGTATGATTGGTTATCTAAAATGGAATTGTTTTGTTTTGAAGTTGTATGTGAGTACATTGTATTGCATTATTATCCCAGCTACTCAGAAGACAAGTCTTAAAAGTGGAATATGGGAAATGGGTCTCTTTAATAGGTCTATATGATAATGGGTCTTTTTTTAAGAATTCCAAGGAAACTGGTTTGGCAGTAGGTCTGATAAAAGAAGGAAGAAACATTGTAGAAAAAAAGAGGAATATTTCTGAATTATCTTGCATATAAGTAGAAGACAGATTGTCAGACTAGATATTTGTAGTTTGATAGATCATGTTACATTTTTATTGGGATTATGTTCAAGTTTTGATGTTTAAATGACAACTGAGAATATCATTATAAAGGAAGAAAGATTTATTTTGTCTTAAAGTTTCAGAGAGTTTAGTCCATAGATGCTGACCCCTTTATTTTTGGGGCTACGGTGAGATAATAGCATATGATTGAAGGCCGTGGTAGTCCAGAATTGTTACGTCACAACAGGCAGGAAGTGTAAAGAGACAAACTCTTTAAAGTTTAAAGAGACATGGCAATATCTAGAACAGCACACAGTGCACAATCTTTCTAGATAGCTCCCTCTAAAATTTAAGGCACTTCTCAGAATAGTGCAGTGAGTGTTCTAACTGCTACCATTGAATACAGTTCATGGTTTGCTTCCTGAATGAATACAACAGAAGTTGAAAAAATAGCAAGGGTCTTGAATTTATGAAGGATGAGCTAAGGAATAAGGTGGAAAAGTACAGACGGGGCAGGCATTGGTGGCACATATCTTTAATCCCAGCACTTGGGAGCCAGTGGCTCCCTGAGTTTGAGACCACTGGTTTATAGATAGAGTTCCTGGATAGCAAGAGCCTCTCTCCAAAATCAGACAGTTTAAGACTGTTGAAAGTGGCATAATTATATATAGATACATGGTACAGCTGAAGATGTGTTAGTGTTCTCAGAAGTAGAAGTTAAAAATATAGGAGACACACATAGAAAGAGTACATAAAATTGGGAATATTGGAGTATGGTACACACTAGGCTGTTTAGATGTGGGTACAGTTCATGTAGAATAATGGGGAGATGAATTCAAGAAGTATGCCAAAAGTAGTAGCCAAAAAAGTAAGTTAGTATTAAACTGTTTAAATATTTAATATTTGGGAGATAATAAAATTTTACAATAAGCTTAATTTTTTTCTACATTCTACCATGGTAATAGGAAATTCAATCTTAAATAATATAATTGTGTTGGGTTTTGTGCTGTGATTTTTGTTTTGTTTGTTTGAAACAAGTCTTACAGTGGGTATAACATGAGGAAATTTATTTTATTTTGTGCCTCATCTCCCACAGTGAAAGCATTATCTATAGTGTTAGTACTACATGTTAGTAAATATTGTAAACATAAACTAGTACAATTTAAATAAGATTTCAGTTATGTTTTTAAACTTACTGGTCTCTTCTCCATAGGTATGAGAAAGTACCTGAGATTGAATAATTTCTTTAGCTCATGTCTCTTAGCGCCAAGATTGGCTTTGACTTACACTGGATACTGGTGGGGTTTCATGGTAATTCGCATCACCACTAGGGGCCAGATCCAGCTGTTCTTTCTTGATTTCTCTTGAGGTAGCAGAGGGGGAATGAGCATCAGCTGGGGTAAGACTTGATCTTGTGAGAAATTTAGGGCTACTATTTAATAATAAAACGTTTACCTGTCTTAAGTCTTAAGTAATTGCTGCGGTAGCTGACCTGCCTGTCCCTGTTCCTATGAGACCAGAAACTGCAGTCTCTGGCATTTAACAACTTATCATAAAGCAGTAGGGGATTTAGTAAAGAAGCTTTTGTTCTGTCTCAGCAGCAACTCCAAGATTAACTCCCAGCCTGCAAGTTGAAGTCTGAAGAAGAAGAAAGCACTTTTTAAAAAGTGATTTTAACCTTTACTTCTAAGTTCTTTAGTTCTTCATAAAGTTTCTATAAAAGTCCTCCCTAAAAAGTTCTCTCTGCTCTCTTCTGCTAATCTTGCTCTTTTGTCCTGCTCTGATATCACAATAATGCCCTTACTCTTCAATATTATTACTCCCAATGCTTTGCCTTTTCTCCAGTGCTGTTACTCCCAATGTCTTTACTTTTCTCTAAAAGTTTTTCTTTTTTTCCTGGAGATTTTTTTTTTTTTTTTTTTTTTTTTTTTTTTTTTTTTTTTT
>JADRCD010210166.1:0-13620 GCA_019843815.1 Montemys delectorum | reverse complement strand
GGTATTTTCTTTACTTTCAAATGTTATCCCCTTCCAGGTTTCTCCTCCGAAAAACCCTCTATCCCATCGCCCCTTCCCCTGCTCACCAACCCACCCACTCCAGCTTCCCTCTCCTGACATTCCACTACACTGGGGCACGAGCCTTCACAGAACCAAGGGCCTCTCCTCCCATTGATGCCCTACAAGGCCATCCTCTGCTACATATGCAGCTGGAGTCACTGGTCCCTCTTTGGTTGGAGGTTTTGTTCCTGGGAGCTCTGAGGGTACTGGTTAGTTCATATTGTTCCTCCTATGGGGCTGCAAACTCCTTCAGTTCCTTGGGTCCTTTCTCTAGCTCCTCCATTGGGGACCCTGTGCTCAGTCCAATGGTTGGCTGAGAGCATCCATCTCTGTATGTGTGAGGCACTCAGAAGACAGCTATTATCAGGCTCCTGTCAGCAAGCACTTGTTGGCATCCACAATAGTGTCTGGGTTTAGTAACTGTATGTGGGATGAATCCCCAGGTGGAGCAGTCTCTGGTTATTTGATTCTCTGTAGCCTCACTTCTTAAGTTCATTGTACATATTAGATATTTACAGTCTTTTGGATGTAAAGATCTTTTGGTAAAAGATCTTTTGGGGATCTGTTGGGAAATTCGAATTGCTCTAGCAAAGTGCTATATTGAATAGATAGAGTGGGCAGACTTGTCTAGTCCCTGATTTTAGTAGGATTGCTTCAAGTTTCTCTCCATTTAGTTTGATGTTGGCTACTGGTTTGCCGTATATTGCTTTTACTGTGTTTAGGTATGAGCCTTGAATTCCTGATCTTTTCAAGACTTTTAACATGTAAGGATGCTGAATTTTTGTCCAAATGCATTTTCAAAATCTGATGAAATAATCATGTAGTTTTTTTCTTTGAGTTTGTTTATGTAGTGGATTAAGTTGATGGATTTCTGTATATTGAACTATCCTTGCATCCCTGGGATGAAGCCTACTTGATTATGGTGAATGATCATTTTGATGTGTTCTTGGATTTGGTTTGCAGGAATTTTATTGAGTATTTTTGCATCGATATTCATAAGGGAAATTGGTCTGAAGTTTTCTTTCTTTGTTAGGTCTTTGTGTAGTTTAACTATAAGAGTAATTGTGGCTTCATAGAATGAATTGGGTAGTCTGGCTAAGGATTTATCTATCTAGTTTATTTTCTCAGTGAATCAGCTCCTGGTTTTGTTGATTCATTGTATAGTTCTTTTTGTTTCTATTTGGTTGATTCCAGCCTTGAGTTTGATTTTTTTTTTTTTTCCTATCATCTCCTCTTTGGTGTGTGTGTGTGTGTGTGTGTGTGTGTGTGTGTGTGTATTGTTCTAGGGCTTTCAGGTGTGATATCAAATTGCTAGTGTATGCTCTTTCTGGTTTCTTTGGAGGCCTTTAGAACTATGCGTTTCCCTATTAGCACTGTTTTCATTATGTCCCATAAGTTTTGGTATGTTTTGCATTCATTTATCCACATTTGTTCATTATGCTTTCAATCCACATTGGATATCTTTTTTTTTGTAATTCCAAGCAATTACTTGACAGTAAACATAGAATTTTCTCCCTTTATCTTTTGAAGTAGTTTCCTTTAAGAACGTATTTGAAGGATTTTTCTAAGTCTTTTTCTATTTTGTATATAAAATGTCTCCTGTTTTGGTGGAGAATCAGGCTCATCACTGATTTTTATTTCTGTAAGCCCACTTGAGGATATTTGTTGTTTTTATCTCTATACATAGGATGATTTTATCTATATCTGCAGATGGTAATATAATTTTTTAAACTCTTAACTCTTGTTTTTCCTGATTTCCACAATAATGTGTGGATGACACCAATCCAGTACTGTTTAGCAGAAATGTTCACATAAGCTTATAAAACATCTGTTACTCTTGCTATGTATTTTGTGACATATACCATAACTGTTCAAGTTTCTGTGTGTTAGAAAATTTACAAAATAATTTCATGTAGAGAAAGATGAATATTTTGGGAGATTGATACCTAGACCCACTTTATAGTCAAGAAAAATAAGCATGAAGGACTTAAACAAAAAGAACCATACTTTTATTGCTGTTTCCCCAATACAAAGCTTCAGACAGGATTTTGTAGTGACCCAAAATTTATAAGGATTTTATTGGTTTGGATTTGCTTTATTTTATAAAACCTCTGTCTTTTAAGAAAATTATCAAATCTTTCAAGAAAATTATCAAATATTAGGGAGAGGCATTTTATTACTAAAGATGAATATCCAACCAATAATGGTACACATTGCCTGCTAATGATGGTGCACATCTTTTTTTTTTTTTTAATCATTTTATTTATATTTCAAATGTTGTTCCCCTTCTTGGTCTACCCTCCATAAGCCTCCCACCATCAAGCCCCTCCCCTTGACCTCAAATAGGGTGCTCCCCCACCAACTCCTACCTCATCCCTTTAGCATTCCTCTATACTAAGACATCAAGACTTTACAGGAACAAGCACATCCCCTCCCACTGTGGCCAAACCAGGCAGTCCTCAAGTATGTATGTAGTAGGGGCCATTGACCAGCCCATGTATGCTCTTTGATTGGTGGCTTAGTCTCTGGACTCTCTGACAGGTCCGGTTAAGTTGATGCTGTTGTGCTTCCTATGGGATTGCAATCCCCTTCAAATCCTTCAATCCTTCCCCTAAGTCTTCCTTAGGGGTCTCCAGGCCCAGTCCAATGGTTGGCTGTAAGTATCTGCATCTGTCTAGCATTGCTTTAAATCAAAAGGATGTAGAAAAGTAATCAAATAGGAATAGAAGGCAAGTAGGTATTCCTGTCCAATAGTCTGACAAAATGACTTCAAACTAAAATTAATCAGAAAAGATAAAAAGGGACATTTCATTCTAATCAAGGGACTAGTTACTTGAGAAGACACTACTGTCCAAAACATATATATACCAAACTCTGGGGAACCCAATTCAAAAAAAGAAAAAGAAAAAAAAAAAGGCTGGATTTAAGGACATAGGTTAATCTAAATTAATCAATAGTGCATGATTTAAATTCTCTACTTTCTCCAACAGATATGTCATGTGGAAAAAACCAAACATATCAGAAAGTGAAATCAAATGAACATATCTACAAAATAGTTTACCCAAACACTACAGAATACACGTATTGAAATTTTTATATCTCTTCTGATGAAAGTACAGTTAAACAAATTTACAGCATATAATCCTTCAGTAAATTCATGGAGATTAAAAGATTCATTACTGTATGATGAATATAGAAAAAGATACCAAGAAAGAAAAGGTTTCCTAGAACTAAGTGACTGAAAGCAACATAACCTTAAGTACACATTGAAAGCAGCTTCATGAGGGAAATGCATAGCTCCATGTGCCTACATTAAGAAAGAACATTGGGACCATGTAACCTAATAGAAAAGGCATCTGACTTCTAGTTAGAAGAAAGAAGAACGTACACATTTAATGATGGAACTATAACCTGGGACTGAAATCCAAACTTAGTTGTTGGCAAGAAATACTACAAGAACAGATATTGGAGAAATTAAAAGACTACAAAAAATTAATGAACTTAAGATCCAGGTTTTGAGGAAGTAAACAAGATGGACACTTAACACAATTAACCAAAAGAAAGAGAGAAGACATTAATAGACTAGAAAAGAATAAGGAATTATTATACCAAGCACCAAAGAAATATAGCATAAGGAAAATAACAGACCTAACCAGAGAAGTAAAGAACCTCTAAAATGAAAATTTCAAATATGTGGAGGAAAGACACTAGCAAATGGAAGGATACAAAGTGTATGGGTTAGTAGCCTTAATATTATGAAAACTATTTACAGATGTTAAATTTTAACCAGTACAACTCCATCTCATCCATGGGAATCCAAAAAAGTACCCTAAGATTCACTGAAAACACAAAAGAGCTGAGATAGCTAACAGAATACCAAACAAAACCAAAAAGTCTGTGGGGATTACCATTCCAGATTTTAATATATTTTATAGAGCTGTAGGAATAAAAATAAACTGGCACAAAAATAGTATAGATCAGTGGAATAAAATTGAACACACAAACATGAGTACACATAACATCAGCCATTTAATATTTAATTTTAAGCTGGAGGAAAAAGAGATGAGTTTCTAAATTCAGTGATATCACCAAAATTAGGTGATGTCAACAACCTATACATATTCATAGTAAATGAGATTGAAATAGTAACAAATAGCCTTCCAGCTGAAAATATCTAAGGCCAGATGGATTCACTGCAGAATTCTACCAGACTTTCAAGGAAAATTCATAGCTATCCTTTGTAAACTATACAAAAAGAAAAAAGAACACTCTGAAATTCCTAAAATGCCATTATGACTTTTAATACTAGGGGACTAGACTAAAAAATGCTCAACAAAATACATGCAAACAGAATACAGATATGCGTCAAAAAGTTTATACCGTATGAACAAGTTGGTTTTATCCTTCCAATATAGGGATGAAAAAAATCATACTCAAATCAATAAATGTAGTAAATTTTGTAAATCAGCTTAAGACAAAAAAATCAGATGATCATATGCATATACAGAAAAAGAATTTGACAAAACCCAATAGACTTTCATGTTATTAAGAGTTTTAGAAAATACCCCAACAAAAGAAGTTATATATGAAAAACCCACAACCAACATCATCCTAAAAGAACGCTTGAAACAAGCGTTGGTTTGAAGGTCAAAACCAAACCAAAGACTATCCTTACTCCTTTTCAGTACTAGGTTATTACAAGCTAAAGCAATAAGGTATGTGAAGAAAATTAAAGAAGTACAAATATGGAAAAAAATTATTTTCAGAAGACATGATACTATACAGTAAGATGCCCCAAATTTTGTGCAAAAACTTTCAGATAAGATAAATTTAGCAATGTGACAGGATACAGAATTAGCTTGAACAAATCTAGCTTTTGTATACCCCACCAACAAACAGGAGATTGTGAACACACTTCTACTCACAGAAGCCTCAAAGAAAATAACAGACCTAATCAAAGAAGTAAAGAACCTATAAAATGATATTTATAAATCTGAGTAGAGAGGATCTTTAACAAATGAGACTCGGAAAACTGGATGTCTACATAAAGAATGAAATAATCATATTTGTTACCTTGCAGAAAACTTGATTCAACATGGGTCAGATAAGCAAATCACACCTCAAAACTGAGTACTCTTCATGATATAGGTGTAGAAAAGGGCTTTCTAAATAGTATTCCACCTGGCCTAGAATTAAGGCTAACAACTCACTTAATGGGACTTTTAAAAACTAAAAATCTGCACCTACCCCTCTCCTGCCCTCTATTTTCCCCTCCCCTCTTGTCTCCTGTACTCTCCTCTCCTTCCCACCAACTTGTGGTTCTGGATGTAAGTTCTTAGCTACTGCTCCAGAGCCATGTTTCCCTGTCTGCTACCATGATGCTTGTATGATGATCATAAACTTGCTATCTGAAAGTGTAGCAAGAACCCTGTTAAATGTTTTCTTGTATTGCCTGAGTCATGGTGTCTCTTCTCAGCAATAGGGAAATAACTAAGACAGTCACCTAACTACAAACCAATACCAAGAATGAGAATCCTTCCTTTGATTGTTGGTTAGACTTGTTTACCAACACATCACATGCCATTGCTATCACTCTTGTCTCCCAGAGATGTAAGGTAAGTCCATATTACTGAAAATACCCTACACTTCAGACAGAAGGCCTAGAGTCTCTTAAGCTAGAAGTGATTTGAAAACCTCCTGCCTGAGGACTAGGTTTCATGCTGTCACAAGGCACTAAACAAGCTTCCAAAAGTGGGAAGCAACCAACAGTCCTGCCCAACTATGGTACCTATGAACCAATACAACAACCAGCATGGCACAATAACCCTAAGGGTGCAGTAGTGGCATTCTACCTTAGTGGTAACCAACAGCTCTCCAGAATTTTCTGCCTATTGGAAACCTAGCCAACTATCCAGGTAGAGTGAAATCATAGTGGAAAAGAGCCAATACCACTTACCTCAAGTTGTATAATCACTAACTACATTCTAAACAAATATGCTTATACCCACAGATAAGTGAATTACTCACCCCTATTGAGGAAACTTCACTGTGCATCATACAGAAATCATTACAGATCTTTACAATCAAATAAAATGAAGATTTGTTGAGCCCAGTCCCAATGAATACATATACAAAACAACTCCTGCGCCTATGGCTCAGAGCACATTGCAGAAGAAAGTGTGGAAAGAGTCTAAGAGCCAGAATATCAGGAAAGTTGCTGTGATACTGGCTCCTAGCTGTGTCAGATGCTACACCAGTTAATTCTCACTAAAATGACTGCCTAAACTTGAGTGGAGCTAGTACAGTGGTAGATATGACAAAGTAGATGGGGAAAGATTGTGAGACCTCAGCCCTAAGCCAAGATTACAGGTAACTAAAGAATGCCGACAGAGGGAGAAAAATAATTCTACTTAGGGAAAAGCAGATCAACTGGTTATCCAGTACCAAGTGGTCAGTCCGAAAACATACAAGTACCATATTCAGACTGAGTTTATTATATTTAGAAATATGTATATATTTCTATAGTTCAAATGTATATATATATATACATACATACATTTGAAAGTAACTAATAAAAAACAGGTGAGAATTTTGAAAGAAAGCAAAGAGGGATACATGGGAGGGATTGAAGGGATGAAAGGAGAGAGGCAAATATAATTTTATATTAAAATATAGGAAAATATTTTAAAAGAAAATTTATTTCTCAAATATATCTAAGATGATAAATTGCTTAAAAAGTTGTATTGAAAGACAGTACCATTGTAATGATAATCAAGGTACTTTTCATGATTGTCATAAGAAGTCTGCATTCATAATGTGTAGGAAGTGTTCATCCCTTTTTGCTTTCCATATTTTGTCCTTTTTGATCAAATAGTATTTGCCTGGTAAATGGATAGAGTAAAGTGAAAGACCTGTTTCAAATATCAAACCTTTCAATGTCTTGATATCAAATTTATGAACATTAAAATATAATTTTAAATGAACGTAAAAAGATAATTAAAAAATAATTTATAGTGTAAATGTGATGGCAAGATACATATTTTCTTTTTTTAAAATTTATTTATTTTATGGAGATGAGCACACTGTAGTTGTCTTCAGACACACCAGAAGAGGGCATCAGATCCCATTATAGATGGTTGTGAGCCACCATGTGGTTGCTGGGAATTGAACTCACAACCTCTAGAAGAGCAGTCAGTACTCTTAACTGCTGAGCTATCGCTCCAGCCAAGGTGACTTTTTAAAAATGTTTTGATTGATTTATGTTTTAGGATATTTTTGAAATATACATATGCATCCTGTACACACAAAGGTTTTTTAACAAATTGATATATTTTATCTTTGACCATAATATTTGTCACTTAGATATTTACATGTTTTGTGAAAACAGCTTAAATTAGCACATCTTTCTCAATTTTGAAAAATAAGACTGAGAATAATATAGGTGACCAGGGGGCATATAAAGTATTAATTATTATTAATTGGTGACTAAGAATATATACACATGCATATAAATATGCATTAAATTGTTTATATATATCTTCATATATATACATGCTCATCTGTGTATGCAAAATTCATAATATATGTTTGCATATGTGTATGATTATGCATGTGTATGGAAATGTATGTATGTGAGAATTATAGTTATATTTCCTAATAACTATGAAATTTATGCTATGTTCTTTACAAGCGAAGGAATTAAGAAAAAGAAAGCTTAAATAACTTGGTCATTGTTGTTCTACTGGAGAGCTGCTGATACCACTGTTGGAGTTGCCTTAAATTTATGCAGCATCTTCCCTTTCCAATTGTGAGACAACACAACTGGAAAATGTGTAGGATAAAGATATGAATCATATCAATCACCTAGTAAAGATATATTTGTACTTACCAAATGATCTGTTGGAGATCTCAGAAAAATCTATAAACTACCCAATGAATCTAGTGGCATGGATATCTACTATGGCCTTTAAGTGTATATGTAACTACTATACCAGAAGTAATTGTTGTCTGGGAGGCTAACTGCTGAATAAGCTTGTATTTTCTAGATCTTTCTGAATTCTGGCTGGCTGGTTCAACTCAGATGTTATGGCTCAAACTCCTCTCCAAGCTGATTGATTCAATCTGGCTTTTCTTGGTTTCTCACTTGCTGTGGGCCGGACCAGTTGGGGTCCCTCAAACCGTAGGGAGAATCAGGGTTCGAGTACTCAGGTAGGCAAGGAGTTGGCAAGTGACAAACAGAAACGAACACAAAGGAGTGCTGAATTTGAGTGTAATTTGTCAAAGTAAGCATCAGACTCTTATAATGAATACAAAAGACAAAAGAAAATTAGATAATACACCAGTCAAGGTAATTGACAGGCACTAAGGCAGCCACAGCCACAAAAAAGTCAGCCCCATCAAAAGTCAGCTTGATCTTAGCAGCCAGGTATGAATGGTTCCTATTCTAGTCTATTGTATAAACTACCACCAGCCAGCCCTAGGTAAACACCCAACTATGCTAATCTTATAGGCTTTCAGAAGTATGCATTAGGGGGGTCCCATTTGTGGCAGATTTCCATTTGCCAGGGGAGCCCATTTGCTTTCTTCTAATATGTAATGTAGTCTGCCATACATGACTATTACGTGAATTCTAAATTTACTTTGTTGCCAGTAAACTTCAATGCCTGAGTTCTTTCACTATCTTACAATGCAGGAAGCAATTTGTCTGAAATAAGTAACATTCATATGAAATTCCAAGCCCAGGGTTGGCTCAGCATAGGTGAGGATTGATTGGAACACTGGTAGGGGCCAGGAAACAATGTCCAATCTGGCTTTAGCCAGATTTGCAAATCATTCCCTGGGGGCACCTCTATACCTAGTAATAAAACAAAACAGGAAGAAAGCATGCACGACTGCCAAAACCCTCCATCAACTATTGCAAGGACAAATGTGGACCACATCTGTGTTAGGGGATGCCAAGGACCTCCAGGAGTACCATTTCCTTGAAACTTTTCACCTCAGGAACTGTGGCCAAGCCTCTGGACCTGTCACACAGACTCCACTGGAGTAGGTGTGGCACTCACTATATTGGTCTCAAACTAACACTGGCAATTTGTTCTGATCTACTGGTTCCTTCTTAACTCTCTGGCTTCAACTGTATCTGCTGACCTGCACTCAACTACATGAACTCATGAATGAACTCAACTCCACTGTATGGCACTCATTGCAATGACTCCCAACTGACTGACTCAGCTTCAGTGTACTGAACTCAACTGACTGAACAGAACTGATGGACTTTCCTTGCACTACTCTTAAAAGCTTTTCTTTCTTGTGCTGTTCTCAAGAGAGTTGAGTGTATCATATGTCTGACTCATTCTGTGAAATCTTTCTCTGATCCATCACTTTGTCTGACCCTCAATTAGACCTCACTTTCAAACATGGCTGCTTGTTTCTATAAACTAACCTTACCTATATTGTTTGGGATTAAAAATATGTAACTAAGGTGTGTCTGTATTCCAGCCAGATCACACAGACCTAGGAGTTCTTTGGATGTCATCTCTAGCCAGAGCAGCCGTGTTACTGCGTTAAAATTCTTCTAGAATGGCCAATGATAACACATACTAACATGGTTTTTCACATCATATAGTATCTTTTTTGATACTTCCTTTTCCCATAGGAATCTGATACTGTAGATCTATTACCACTTATCTCTGTGTGTCATTACTTTTGTACTTCTTTCAATTCTTCAAATACATCATCTCTGCCTCAGTGATATTTTCTTAGCTGTAAAAGTTACAGCCTTCCACATGATGATTATCAGTACACACGCACCCACACATATACCCCATACAAACGCACACTGACATCCACACACCACTATACAGGTAGACAAGCACATGCATTCATATTCATATGTATATACACAGGTACACACACAGGTACATGGGGGGCAGGGGGAAGGGAAGGAAGAAGGTATGGGCAGACAGGCAGGCAGGCAAGCAGACAGACACATTTATTTGGAAGGGATGCTCATGTCAAAAGGTTGCATATAACCATGAAACTATGTAGAGTAAGGTTGGAATTTGATATTTACAAATATGTTTGTAAAGTAGGTCAGTGTGGAAAATAGAATATCTTCATGCTTGTTAAGATTGGAATTGGTTATTTTGAGTAATTTCATTTCTTCCTAGAAGAGCATAGTTGAAATCTCCAGTTTTTCTAGGACATAGTTTTACGTTCTGTCTTACAGCCACCACTCCTAACTAGAAGCCATGTAAAGAGAAAATATAGCCCAGAATCTGGGCTGTTCATTTGTACATGTGGGACTGGCTCATGTCTTTTTTTTTTTTTTGAACTCAGCTTTACCCAACTGGTGTTTTACTTGGCTTGGTATCATTTTTATTTAAATAAATGCAGAAACTTAAGAAACGTAAAATAGAAGGCTCTCTGTGCTAAGCAGTTCAGGGGAAGAGGCTTAAATCTTTAGTCATATCTAGTCTGACTATTAGCTAGAAGTTAAATTGATTTTTTTATAGTCCAGTCAGTGAAACAAGACTGAACATTATTCTCCTGGGCTCTATATACTATCCAGTTTTAAACATTTAAAAATATTGAAGTTGGAATATTTTATAGCTATCTTTAATATATGTTATCTCTTTTAATCCATCAACTAGAAAATATACTCTTAAAGTTAACAGTTTTATGATGATATTAAGGGAATTAAAACATAAAATTATGGGATATAAAGGGGAGCTATATATCTAATTTAGTTCTTTAATTCTGAAAGTGCTAAGAAAAGAATGTGAACTTTATAGATGCTATGTTCTGTTTGGCATAGTAAGTCAACATAGTAGATAGTACCAATACTTGAGCAGTAAAATTTTATTCATATATTCAACAGAATTTATTTTCCGTATGTATCGTTGATCAGTTATTTTCCTTCAAAGTATTATAACTTGTCCCTTCTTTCATATTGTGATATTAGAAGAGTTAGAGAGGCACTAAATGTTTGCATATAATATAATGCAAATATATTCTTTCAATACTGCTTTGTGACAGTAATAGAATACGTATGTTAGTAACTTTTTTGTTTTAGAAACGGTTTAGAAATGTAGAATTCTTGGAATGACAGTAGACAACGCTTTTGCATAATACAAAATCAGAGACTTGTATTACTACTGCCAAAGTTCTCATCTTATGATGATACTTTTATCAATATTAATTAACCAGTTTTAATACACTACTATTAACTGTCATATTTTACTTTAGACTGTCCCTAGTGTCCCCTTTGTGTTCCTGAATTCCTTTCAGAGTACCATATTACATTTAATACTCATGTCTCCTTTGCATACCAATGGCAATTTCTCAGACTTTGATTATTTTGATGACCTTGACAGCAATCTTGTGGAATTGAGCAAATGTTTTTAAAATGTCCCTCAAATTAGAATTGTTATATACCTTTTTCATGTTTTTTTCCTGGGGGTGATATGCTTAGGGGTTAGGTAACTCTGGTAAAATGGTATTTGTATTATACCATATTGGTACACACCACCAATATGACTTACCAATATCAGTATTAATGCTGACTACTAGCATGAGCTAAGCTCTGTGAGAATAATCCACTGTAAAGTTTCTGTGTTTTCCTTTCCACTGTATAGTGTTTAGAAGTATCACTAAGTACAGCCCACACTTGTAAGTGGGAAGTTTCATGCTTTCTTTTGGGCAAAGTGGTTTTAAAAATATCTCATTTTTTTGGATGAGATATTTCTCTCTTCTCCTTTTATGTTGGTTATTTCTTTGGAACAGTACAATGCAAAAATGCCCATTATTTGCTTTGTATTATAATCAATATGGGCTAAATGTGTTGTATTAATTATTCCATTTTTGCCTGTCGGTAATTATTCAATTTTTGCCAGTAGAGAGTTTTTCCATTGTCAGTGCTCTTAACCAATTAGCCATCTCTCCAGCCCCAAGATTCAAATTTCTAAAACTCAGATTTGTTAAGCTGTTTTTTATTATTACTAGTATTTTTACTCAGTGATATGACTTACACACTCTTTAGGATTTCAAAGTCTATCATCGTTGACTATCACTGGATTGTGTTCTCATCTGGGAGCTTGATGGTGGAAAGATCTATTTCCAAACACATATGGGTTGTTTGCTCTCATAGAACCCTGGGCCTTTGGCTTTAAGGGATATTAGTAGAGGACATTCAAAGTTCCTCAAAACTGCCTTCTGTCCTCATCACATACATTTACTACTTGGCTGCTTCCTTTTTCAGGCCTTCAAGGAGAATTTCTAGAGGGACATAGTCCAAGCTCTACTCAACCTAATGTAATGAGGCATCCTATTCCCTTTGTCAGATTCTGTCAGAAGTGAGTCAGAGGCATTGCCTAGTTTCAAAGATGGGGGTCATTATTCAAAGTCACAAACACCAGGAGATGAATATCTTAGGGGTCCCTACAACTCCTGACAGAAGGTCTAATTATATGACAATGTGTTGCCACATACATTAAAAAAAAAAAAAAATGATGGGCAATGAACCAGTGTATCTATAAAAGTCACTTAAATAAGTAAAACACTAAGGAAGAATGACCATTTGGGTAGGGTCATTTTATATTCAACATTAAAAAAAAGCTAAGTTGAAAACTGTGTTTTAAATGATGTTTCAAAAGTTCTGAGTTAACTACTGATTGAAATGTAATTTCATAGAATAAGAACTGTGTTTTAGAAATCAAATATTTTATTTATAGTAGCATTTTTAGAACTCTTCAGGCACATGACAGAGAAATGCAAAGATATTGGATATAGTCTGTGATAAAGACTGTTTACTTAATAATGATGAAAACACATTCATATAATCATCATAACTGTATCTTAGTATACTTTAATTTTCACTTGCTTATAAATAATATGAGAATGCCTCTATATTAGCAAACCCTACAGATGTCATATTCAGATATTAATTTTAAAACTTTACATAGTCAAAGCCATCACAAGTAATAATAATCCTGCTAGAGAGATTACCATACCTGATTTGAAGCTATAATTCTGAACCATGGTAATTAAAACATAACACTGATGTAAAAGCAGACACATAGATCAGTGGAATAGAAAAGAGGATCTAGATATAAATCTACATGGCTACAGACTCCAAACCTTTGACAGACTCTAAAGAGTAGAGAAAATAGGAAAAAAAAAAAAAGTAAAAGCTTATTTAACAATAATACTAAAAACTTAGATGTCCACATTTTGAAGAATGGAGCTATATATTCCTTGCATATTGCACAAAAATCAACTCCAAATGAATCAAGGACTTCAACATAAAATCCCAAACTCTAAAACTGTGGAAATAGAGACTATAAACACTACAAGACACACAAATAGGTAAAAAATTTCTAAATATAACTCACTTGCTTAGGAAATAAAGCAATTGACAAATGGAATTTTATGAAGTTATAAAGTTTCTGAACCTCAATATACATACTCAAGCATGTGAACAAGCAGCCTACAGAATTGAAAAAAAAAATGTGCCAGCTATATATCTGATAGAGGAAAAACATCTAGAATTCAAAAAGAAAC
>JADRCD010210165.1:40091-76305 GCA_019843815.1 Montemys delectorum | reverse complement strand
GTCTCTCTGTGTCTCTGTGTGTGTCTGTCTCTGTCTCTGTCTGTGTGGGGGGGATGTACGTGCGTGCGTGTGCGTGCGTGCGCGTGTGCGTGTGCATGCGTGCGTGCGTGTGTGTGTGTGTGTGTGTGTGTGTGTGTGTGTGTGTGTGTGCGCGTGTACGGAAGTGTCAGCAGAGGTCAGGGGAGGGTTAGCTCTCCTGGAGCTGGATCACAGGCGCTTGTGATCCTTCTTGAGCTACACTTCTCATTCTCCCTGTCTTAGGGATAAAGAAGAAAGAAGCTAAGGCTTAGGGCAGAGAAAGGCTCTCTCAGTGTCACAGAGCCCACCGCTAGAGGTGGCCTGTGCTGCTGCTTCTGTGTGGCAGAAATTCTAGCTGGATCTCTGGGTTTTTGAGTCTCCAGAAACGGAGCAGTAGGGAGACAGCTGTGGATGCAAAGAGCACCAGCTGTTTCCTGAGACCTGAGGGGCCGTGTCTCCCCATAAGGGAGCATGAGAGACAGACAGGTCATGAGGCGTCCCTTAGCATACACTTCTACAAGGATGGGCTTCTCACTGGACTCCTTGTAGGTAGGGAGCTGACAGAAGGGGAGGCCTGAGGTATTCAGGTTGTCCCTCCAAGGTGTCCCTAAGCTTTGCAAGTTCTGTGTGTGTATAGTTCACACTGGAGAAACCACATATCCATCCCACCTCCTCTTTGCCTTGTCCCTGTAGCTCACCTACAACCTGCCTTCCCGTTTCTCTCTCAAGTTCACTTTTCTCCCTGGTGTTTCTATCCTTTGCTCCTTGCCTCTTCTTCTTCTTCTTCCCACTTCTCTTTGTCTTTTCTTCTAGCACATGGTGATTGGGTAGAGAAGATGCAGAACTCATTTTCATACACAGCGAGCTGTGGTGGAATGTTTTGGGGAAAGAGGCCCAGGAGGGCTTAGCACTTATCAAAGACACATCAACATCTGGGTGGTGAACTTCCTGTTTAGACAGCCCTTCTCTTCCCCAGAGGCTCTGCTGAAACTGGCCAGCTGTGGCTTGGGCAAGCCGCCTGGCTCCAGAATTTACATGGGGACCCCATCTCTTACCTTCAGCTCTCTGGAATCCCAGTGTCAGTGCCTCTCTTTTCTGCATACTTATTCCCATGTTGCTCTGTCAGGAGGTTCTAGGCCACCATGTGCTTATTACTGGAGCATGACATCATTTCCTCAGCAGAGTGGAGTGGCTGACTGTGATCCTCTCAGAGACAGGACCTCTTGTATCTAATCTGTGACAGCATCTATTCAGTGCCTGCAAATAAATTCATCCTTACCAGGATCTCCATACTTCTCCAAAGGCCTGATGATACAGTCTGGAAAGCCAAAGACCTTTGACTATTTATATATACCCTATGACGTTCCCAGGCTGATGGGGAGAGTGGGTAAGAACACGAACTGACAAGAAGCTATTCCATAATAGTCTGGGTATGGGGCAAGTAGGAAGGGGCAGGGCAGGGCTAAAAGCTGGACATTCTCTGCATAGGGAATGAAGGGGTCTCTTGAAGGGGCAGGTGTTAGGGAACTTTAGTGTGCTGAGGAAAATTATGAGAGGCAAGGATTACTAGACCTGTGGGTTTCTGAAGGGAGCTTGGATATTATTCTTCTCATCAAGAAAAGAATGGCTGAATCAATGCTGAGTAATCAAATGGGCTGGCAGAAGCTTTTGGTCGCCTTGTAAGGATCTGGAACCATAAAAGACTCCGTTGTATGATCTATAACATGTAGCTGGAGTATAATTTAGTGATGACCATGGACTGCATCCCAAGATGTCTGCATTGTCACACATATGAGGGAGATCCTCGGTCTTCTCAGCAACACGGCCATCTACGAGCAGAGAGGCAATGTGGCAGTCTGTCTGGCACAGCCATGAAAATGGAGAGCCATGAAGGAGGCCCAGCTGTTTGGCGCGGTCCAGCAAAGCTGAGCCCAGTGCTGTTGGCTGTTGTGTTCTCTTCCATTTGGGGGTTCTGAGCTCTACCTGCTGCATTGGGGGGGGGGGACTTCTTACATTATGATTCATTATTTGTTTCCCCAAGAAAATTAGTTTTCTTAAAAAAGTAACCTAATCTGGTCTTACTTGGGAGTCTTCCTTGCCATGGAGATTGTGGAAAACACAAAGAGTTGGACAGCCCAGAGTTCTCTCGGCACACTTGCCCATAAGTAAACTAAGAAACAAAAGATTCTGCAACAGTTCGGATGACAGGATTTCTCCTACGTGTAGTCCACAGGACATTGCCCCCAGGAAATAAAACTATATAACAAAGTTAGCTTGCCTAAAACAACCTTTGATAATATAGATAAATGATGTAAAATTAATATAAAAATATAAGAAATTGCCAATCATAATGGGGGAGGGGCTCACGTTAAGCTACAGTGACATCGTTTAACTAAAAAACAAAGAGAAAACCAATCAGTCTGCAGCCTTTGAGAGCTTCAGACTTTCAGTTAGGCTAACTCACACGTTGTACTTTAACCACTATGGTTGAGAACTCACCTAGGCTGGCTCAGATAGTTTTCTATCTGTTTAATGTTTCATTTTCCTGAAGAATAGGTCATATGTCATAAATCCTCATGTAGCTAAAATGATTTGAGATTGATAATAACTATTCTCTCTGTACTCATAACACTTGCCCTGGGGCAAAAAGATATGACCTATATTCCTTTTGAAATTGTAAGTTTGAGGCTGGGCAGTGGTGGCACATGCCTTTAATCCCAGCACTTGGGAGGCAGAGGCAGGCAGATTTCTGAGTTCGAGGCCAGCCTGATCTACAGAGTGAGTTCCAGGACAGCCAAAACTACACAGAGAAACCCTGTCTCAGAAAAAAAGAAAAAAAAGAAATTGTAAGGCCAGCCTGATCTACAGAGTGAGTTCCAGGACAGCCAAAACTACACAGAGAAACCCTGTCTCAGAAAAAAAGAAAAAAAAGAAATTGTAAGTTTGCCTCTTTTGTGAAATTTGTATAAAGAAACATCCTGGTTGCTAGTCAGCCAAAGATACAAGATTCACCTGCCACGGTCTCTGACTCACTCATCTATTACTCCCCTCCCCTTTATCTCCTCTGCTGGGACCTATCCGACTGCTGGTGCTGGCTCCCAGCCACTGGTGCCTGAATAGGGACCTTGCAGAGGTAAGTCTAGCTAGATGGCGGTCCCTAGCCGTAGTCTATGTGACACTGGGTGGGATGGACCAGAAAGTGGCTTTTGCCTTTCTGTCTGAAGGCATGTGTGTCTCAGTTTGCCTCTCTAACTTCGTATTCCGTGACTCTATTACTGCTGGCATCAGACATGCTCCACTGACCCACAGAGAGTGGCTCTCAACCTCTGGGTACAAAGTGATTATGTGAAATGAGATGGATAGCAAGGACTGGGCACTAACATCAGGGAACAGTCCTTGTGTCCATGCGCAGTCATTGGGGAGACTCAGTTTGACTTGAAATACCTGTCCTGAGCAACAGTCCCGTGTCAAAGTGAGTTAGTCTGTGATGGACTCAGTGGCCCGCCGTAAGATGTTTGTCCCCACCTAATCGCTCAGGCTGGCAGGCAACACTCTGGGGATCTTATCAGAGACATCATTCCTCCTTGGAGGCAAAGGACACACGGTCTGTTGAGAACAGTGGGAGATGGGAGGCTGACACTCGTAAAGAGGATGAAAGTTCTTTGCCACCCAGCTGGAAGCCAATTGGGACCTAGGGCCTTCAGCCGAGGATGGAGAGGAGAAGGTCTGAAAGAAACCAGAGGTTGGACCCTGAGCCCCGAGTGAGCTGAGCTCAGGGCAGCCCCCCTTGCGGAGCGGTGAATGGTGTCTTTCCTCATCGACTTTTCCACTATTTACCCCGACAATCAAAGCATCGCAGAAGTGTCACTTGAAATGCTGACACTGTAGAAAAACAAGAGCTGAAAGTGAGACCACCCAATGTTTCCGTCTGGGCCCCTGCAGAAAACAGAGGGCATGCTGGGCAAGGTCAGCTCAGAACGGCTAGTTACAGCGCTACCAACAAAGCTAGAGCAGGCACAGGAAAGAATGCAGTGGTCCAGGGTGTACTGGATGTGGGTGGGGTACATAGGGAGTGTTTTTCCACTCTAGTGGAAAAGTCTGGACCACTTGGCCTGAAGACACCAGAGAATAAACTCAGCTAACTCCCTGTGCCTCTCCAAACCTGGGAGTGCAGCCGACCGCAGTGATTGTTGGAAAGGTCCCAGAGCCCACATCTTCTGAGAACAGGTTGGCTCTGGAGAGACAGTGTCTCTGTACTCCAGTGGGTCCTCTGTCGACAGACAGACTTCTCTCTTGCACCTCCCCCAAGGACTGGTCCTCAGGCCCTCAGGTCACCCACCAGCCCTGGATTCCCTCCCCACCAAAGTCCTTGCACCCTCTTGGCAGCACTCATACACTCTGCTGGTTGCCTGAACTGAATGGAGGCTTTTGCTTCACTCACAGAAAGAGCAGAAAGAGGAGGTTAGTGGGCATAAAAAACGACGGGAAGGAGGCGAGGATGCTGGCTGGACGCACAGGCTACTGAGGCAGGGAAGGGGTGATGGGCTTCAGGGTGTAAGCCCCACACTTGATTCTGGAAATCTTCCCAAAGGCTTTCTGGCTACACATACACACACACACACACACACACACACACACACACACACACACACCTACATATATATACACACACAATGGCACATTGACTCTCTGATATCCTTGCTGAGCCTTTGTCTTTCAAGCTGGGCTGAGTGCCATACTGTAAGCAGACTGACCTTTGAACGCAGGGAGGCAGGATGCAGAGAGCTTCAGCCACCGTCATCTTCTGGAGATGCTGGGAAGGCAGGCTGCTCTGACTCCCCAGCAACCTGGTTCTCCAGCTGCTGACACCCTGGCTCTGAGTCTCCTTCACGGATGTTCTTCCCATCCAGAAATCCACTGGTCCCTCGGGGAGTGTTTTGCTGCTTTGTTGGTGCTGGTAGTAGTGAGCGTGGGTGACATCAGCACGGCTTGGTATCTAGACTCCGACGGAGGCCAACTATAGATGATGAGCAGCAGATTCAAAATCAGTAGGTGCCAGGAGCCGAGGCCACACCCAATTAAGCTTAAAGGTTGTGTTTAGCATGAAGAAAAATAAGAATATCAGTGACTAGTGAACGGGCAAAAAATGTGGACTAGGGTAGGAGATGTGACATAAGTCCCTTGAGATTGTTACCTCAATCTAGCTGTGGGCAGAAGGCATCAATTGTCCTTTCAAGGGCTTCTCACATAGCCAGGGAGCAGAATGAAAGGTTTAACTTCACACTCCCAGGTTCCCCAGCCTCCTCCCCTCTTCCTATACTGCTACTCTTGCACAGTGCTGATCAATTAGAATCTGCAATAGTTTGGATCTAGATTCTCTTCTGAGGGTCTCCTATTACATATTTAGTCCTACCGTGGTACCATGATGATTATGAAACATTTAAGAAGTGGACCTGGGTGTTCTAGGCTGAGTCATGGGGGAATGTCTTTGAATAAGAATTAGAATTCAATCATTTCTGCTTCCTGGCCATGAGACCAGTGGTTCTGTCTGCACCCCTGAGATCCCCAGCCCATGTATGCCTATGCACTGCAGCTCCAAAACAATTCTGAGTAATCACGGATGAAAATCTTTAGTACCAGGCTCCAAAAGAATTCTTTCCTTATCAGAGAGAAAGCTGATTAACTTATTGTGGTAACAGAAAACAGATTCACACAGAACCTCTCTCCTGTCTCTGCCTACCTCACCACAATAGGAAATATTCATCTATTTTGGTTGTTCAAGGATCAGTTTTATTTGCTCTATCCCTTGTATTCAACCAAATTTATTTCTAATATTCTCATTCCCAAGTGGACAGTATTAGGTAAATAAAGATACTGGGAGATAATTAGTCTTGGAGGCAAAAGCCACACCCATGAGGGTCAGTGTCCTCATGACAGAGGTCCACACCAATGCATATGCCTCTTCCACTATGTAAAGAGATAGAGAAGGTACCGCCAAGGAGCCAGCTTCCTTGACTTTGGACTTCCCAGACTCTAGAGAAATAGTTTCATTTTAGAAGCCACCCAGTTTGTGGTATTTTGTTTTGTTTTCTGAATGGGCTAAGCCAGCAAAATCTTAGAGGCAACCAGGTAACCAGAGACTTACCCCTGGCCCAAAGTCCACACATCATTCCCCCTGCTCATGCAACCCTTCTTTAGCCCCAGAAACTGCACCGAAGTCTGTGGCCAGTACTACCCTGGCTTCTGACTCACGTGTGGCCCTGGGCAATGTGAGCAAGTCTCCTGTTTCAAGAATCTGTGAGTTCAACAGACACTTTCCTTGTGTTTTCCTGTCTCTCTTTGTCACCGATTGAACGACCATATCATAAAGTAATTGAGGACAGGCTCCCAGATCTCACTCAAGCATTTGTAGCTGTTCCCCAAAGCCTAGAGCATAATCATGAGAAGCCCTTCCTTGAACATTATGACACTTGTGGATCGGTCCCAGCCTTCTTCCTTGTGGGCCCTTAGTTCCCTGCTGGCCTTCTCTGGCTGTTTCATGCTTGCACGAGAGGGCATTTCCTGACATTTCATATTGCATCCCTTGTGGAGGCTTAGGGTCATATGATGCTTGAAACCTCCATTTGAAAAAAGAATTAGTTTGACCTATTGTGTGCACAGTACTGAGCTCTCCTCTTCTGGCCAAAGCCTCCTTGGAAGGCACACCCCAGCAGTACCCAGCTGAAAGAAGGTGGACACTTCATTCCCGTGACCCCTGCCTGTTCCTGTGATATCCTTACCTGAGTCTCATGACTCAGTGAAACCAAGTTTTCCACTGAGACAAAGTAAACCTTCCTCAAAGAGGTCATTTCCCCCTCTTCCTCTATAGGAAGGGGCAGAGAAGCTATCCACATCATGGCATTCAGAACGCAAGAGAGAGATGAAGGATTCAATGTCCCCTCATTAGGTCCCTAATGACCTAACTTCTTTCTCCCACTATGTCTTCCCTCTTCAGAGTTCTGCCATCTCTTGATAGTGTCCTGGGCTGATGGCTAATCCTATAGTACATTTCCCAAGACCTTAGACAACATTCTTAGTTTTTCATCTTTCTCCCCTGACAAGGGTGGGAAAGCCCCCGTTCAAGAAAGACAGTCTCCACACCTATGGCAAATGAAACATCTCATCCCTGAAAACCCAGGGACAGATAGAAGATCTCTACACACAGGCCCTGCTAAGTCCCCACATTCCGTTACCATTATATTAAATGGTTTGTTCCCGGTTATACTTGTCTATGGTCTCCGTCAAAAGTAAACAAGTCTCATAGCTCATAAAACTATATAACATTAAATGTGTACCGTTTCTTGTAAATTGGCCTTCTATAGGACCCTTAGCCCAGCAAAAAGTGAGAAATGGAATCTGTCCTCCCCTACTTAATGCTGGTTCTCGGCTGAATTGGGAAATTTTAAAGAGAAGATAGTGTGAGAGCCCAGACCTTCTCTGGATCACGTATGCTATACAGAACACCTTTCAGGCGCGCCTTGCCTTGAGCCATTTCAGAAAGCAACAAGTTTGACCTGAGCTTTCCCATTTTGAGTCTAAGTATTAAGATCAAATGTCTGCACATCTTGTTTACACAAGCAAGCAACCAACATTTTTTAGAATACCAGAAGACACAAATAAATCAATGATACATCTGTACCAACAAGTAATGACCTCTGTGAATGTATCAAGCGATATTAGAAACACCAGACACACTAGTCTATTAGTTACGTCAGACCGGAACACCCTCACCTAGGACCATGTGAGAAAGAGCACCAGACTGAGATGTGACAAGTCTGCTGACCTGTCACTCTGTCACTGGTCAGAAGCCTCATAGAGGAAAATTACCAAAGGGAAAGCTATCTGTCTGCTCTGGACCTCTGGCTCGAGTGAGATTTCTCCTGTCTGTGACACACAGCCCTCTTGAAACTGACACTCTAAAACAGCCCGCCATGGGGACCTGCATCTGTCTGTGTGCTGTGAGCGGCCCGGTGCCTACAAGTTTATCAGGTTTCTTATCTGGAACCCAATAGGGGCTTTCTATGACCCTTATCAACTTAGTGTCTCTTAGAACTCTGCAGCCCCCTTAACTCTTCCTTACCCTGTGTGTGAGTGTGAATGTGTGTGTGTGTGTGTGTGTGTGTGTGTGTGTGTGTGTACAACTGTGTGAATTATAAAAGTGTGGTCTGAGAGTTAATAATAATTAAGGCTGGAACAAAAAGACACTGTGTGTGAGTGGCCTTGAGCACCATTGAAATAACGCATGTAGTAGTGAAATGTTAATCAAATGCTGACAGTGTATCGAAATACAAACAAGTCCATCTGTTTCTGACATAGCTTGCTCATGACAGCATGGATGGAATTGGAACCCCCTGAAGTCAGGATGTAAAGAACCAGTTTTCCCAAGCCTGTCCTTTCAACAAAAGTGGTCTTGGCTCCCATGTCAGGCTGGATATGGAAGACTAACACCCTGCTTCTCTCTTACCTCCTTCCAGAAATGCATCCCCATCCAGTGCAACCTCATCATTCACATGTGTCCCCAGGGCCTGTCATGACGAGAGACTCCAGGCCAGTTCAAAGCTAATCCACAGAATTCCTAAGCGAGGGCTAGAGGTGTTACTTGGTGGCAGAGCCGGAGTTTGGCATGTGTGAGCCACTAAGTTCAATACAGTGCCCCATAGTCAAACTCACGAGAGTCTGTGAAGAAGAAAAGAAGTATGAACTTTGGTAATTAAGACATCTTTTAATTTTTCTCATAAGAGAATGTATTGGTGTATCCTAAGCTGAATTATTTATCATAAAAGAAACCCTGCTGCAGCTCCTTCATTATTGGGTTTCTTTGTAAGCTCGGGCTGATGTGTCCTATGGGCAGAGATTGCTGAGAATACAAAGATGTGAGAAATGAAAGAAACTGATCAAAGAAGCTAGGTAACAAGGAGGGCCTGAGGGTGGGTGCTTGAAACTCACTCAGGAGGGGAAAGAAAATAGACATTAAAATGGATGGAGAGAGGGAACTGGGTGGGAGGCAAGGTGGGGAGGGAAATTGGGGTGGGGTTCAGGTGTGTGTGAAGGGTCAGAGGGTTGGGAGAGAGAAGTGAAATTGGTAGGGGGACATTTCTGCACAAGCCAGAGACCTGGGACTGGTGAGACTCTTGGAAGGGTATGGGGGTGACCTAGCTGAGACTCCTAGCAGTAAGGGATATGGATCCTGAAGTGGCAACCTCCCGTAGCCAAGCAGGACTTCCCGTGGAGGGAGGGGGACACCAACCCACCCACAGAACCTTCCACCCAAAATTCGCCCTGCCTACGAGATGTGCAGGGATAAAGATGAGGCAGAGGTTGAGGGAATGGCCAATCAGTCACTGGACCAACTTGAGACTCAACCCATGAGAGAGAGCCAACCCCTGGTACTATTAATGATATCTGCTATGCTTGCAGACAGGAGCCTAGCATAACTCTCTTCTGAGAGGCTTCGTCCAGCAGCTGATGAAAACAGATGAGCCACCCACGGCCAAACATTAGTCGGAGCTTGGGGAGTCTTGTGGAAGAGATGGGGGAAGGAGGAAGCTGGAGGGGTGAAGAACACTACAAGGAGATGCACAGAGCCAACTAAACTGGGCCCATGGGGCTCACAGAGACTGAACTACCAACCAAAGAGCACTCATGGACTGGACCCTCTCACCCCTCCCCGCACGCGTGATCTCCACCCCAATTCCCCACCCCACCCCCTCTCCCACCCAATTTCTAATATCTATTTTGTTTCCCCTTCTGGACTGTGTCAGATGTGGAGCTTGGTCTTCATGCGGCTCCCCCAACAACTGGAGAAGGGGCTGTCTCAGACTCAGGCACTGTTGTCTGCCTTTGGATCCCTTTTCCTTAGCTGGACTGCCTTGTCTGACCTCGGTGAGAGAGGATGCGCTTTGTCCTGATAACACTTGATAGCCAAGGAAGGTTGGTACCTGGGGGCGGGGGGGTGGGGAGGGGACTCCTCTTCTCTGAGAAGGGAATGGAGGAATGGGGGAAGGAGACAGCAGGGTAGAACTGGGAGAAAAGGAGGGAGGAGGGCCTAGATTGGGATGTAAAGTGAATAAATAAGTTAATTAAGTAATGAAAAAAAAAAAAAAACCTGAGGTTACCTGGGATGGGCCAAAGAGGCCTTTATTTCTAGGGAAGATAAAAGAGAAAACTGAGAGAGGAAGCAGCAAGAGCTCATAGAGTCGGGCTTAATGAGGGCTGTGGCTTTCAGTGGTACCCGCAAAATCTCTCCTGCCTCCACCTGAAGTTCTCCTCTGGTGATTTCACACCCCATCCTCATATTTCTGCAGCAAGCCATTTCAAAGCGCAACGATGTGAAGCTGCCTGCATCTCACTGTATACACAGATTCAGGGAATCCTGGGTCTGAATAGGGGAAATGGAGGTGATGTATACTCGACCCCAGCCTCGCTATGTTCTCTCAGACTTCAGCTCAAGAGACAGGAATGACTGACACTGAAACTGAGAGCGAAGGCTGGGTGTGAGTCCTCCTAAGACACCTGCCCTCCATGCCTGTCACTTGAGCTAGCAGCACACAGGTTGGGTGGTGACTTACGTGGCTCACAGGATGACATCCAGATTCCAAGAAACAAGGCCTGAAAGGACCTTTTCTTTTCCCTCTTGGCCAGGCCATGGCACCCAGATATTTGATCAAACATCAACCTGATGAACAGTCTCAATATCACTCTGTGAATTTTAGGTGAAATAAACTTATCAGTTGATTCTAAGCAATCATATGTGTGTCACAAAATACTTTAGAAAAAAATATAACTTGATAGATAAAAGATGTATTTTGATTCATAGAGAACTAGAGATATATCTCAGTGATTGAGTACCAGGGAGCATGTGAAAGGCCCTGGAGTCTAGTCCCTGGCACATGACATTGCAGTAATTGAGCTTGTAGTTTCAGAACTGTTTTAGTCTGTGGTCATTTGGCCATACTGCTTCCTGGCCACTGTAAGGCAGAACTTAATGATGGGCACGGTAGTAAAGAACAATACTGCCCACCTTCTTGTGCTGGCTAGGAGAGAATTAGAAAGGATAAGCACATCCTGAAGCCACACACCCAGTGACCAGCTTCACTGAATTAGGGCTCACCACTGAAGTCACCTCCTGGAAGAATATCTTAGTAGCATATAAATCAATTCGTGATGGGATGAAATTGGAGTGCTCATGAACCAAGCGTGCCTCATGGTTCCTCCCACCTCTGAAAATGGCTGTGCTAGATCTAAAGCTTTCTATTGCATGAGTCTTTGGGAGGACTTTTCAAACTTAAACCACAACACCTCCTCAATGGTTCTGACTTCTATTTGGATTTTTATAAATTGTCACTATATTTGGATTTAACCAGTGGTTCCAACTGTTGCTGAAGCTGCAGCCTACCGGAATGCTCTGATGATCGCCACTGTCATGAGAACTAGTTCTTTAAGAGTATACCCTGTACACATCTATATCCTATAGGTTCTGTTAAGCTAGAGAACAATGATTAATACATAGCACTAGTACAACAGTACTAGTCCCAAGAGGGTACATTGAAAGCCACCACCGCTGGTGCCAAACCCTAGAAATCACTGGAGATCACTTCTGGGAGCTGAAATGACAACAGCCAGTGGACAGTAGGCTAGGACCAGGGGTAGAAAGATGGTCTCAGTAGCCATTAAGACAAGTGAAGAACAGAGTACAGGTCTATCTAAGGCTCTGATTCATCACAGCCCTGCAGTGCATCTCTTCACTGGAAACAAGAGCTGAAACACATCCTAGCAGAATAAAGTCATGAGGTCGACGACCATCATCCTTGAGCTTTTGAAGAAGTCTATGGCAAGAAACTATGGGGTCTAAGTTTTTAGGAAGATTGCAGGCAACTTGGAGGAGGGCAAATAGTCCAAACCTCAGTATTTTATATGTTTATTTATTTACCATCTATGTGTGTGTGCACATGTGTGTTCTACCACATGTGTATGTAAGTCAAAGGATAACATGTGGGGAGTTGATTCTCTCCTTCCTCGTGTGGACACTGAGGATTGAACTCAGATTGTCACATTTGGTGGCAAGGGCTTTTACCTGCTGAGACTCATCATCCCAGTTCCTAAAATTCTGTGGGTTGGCTAGTTCAAAGCTGGGTACTGGGGCAGTAAGGGAGCTGCTGTGTGCCCACTGCATGACAGACTATGCTCTATACTTCCATAGTCTCGTTTAACCACCAAAGTGGATATGTCTAACTTATCTCTGGAAATCATCACATACTCTTGGGTGAAAAGTGGCACTAGCCATTTGCTTGTCCACCCTCTTAGTTCTGGAGGTGGGTAGACTCAGTGGTGATGGCTTACCCTGTGTGCTCACAAAGCTTTGATTGGATGGTGCTATGGGTTTGATTCTCTTTGAACATAGTTAATGTACTAGAAACTTGGTCCCCAGTGGCAGTGTGGAGGTTAGGAATCCTTAAAGGGAAGGGCCCAGAACAGGGCAATTAGGTGATTATGGTGTGGCCTTAGCAAAGGAGTAACGTAGCTCTCAAGTCCTGGGTTGATTTTCACGAGGATGAGTTTCTACAAAGCAGCCATGTTCCAGGCTCTCTCTTTCTTGTTGTTTTGTCATGTGTTCTCATCATCCACCATCGCCTGAAGTATCCAGAAAAGCTTTCCTAGACTCAAGCAGATTCTGGAGCTGTACTAGTGTTTATTATTTGAATTATTGGGGATGGAGCCCAGAAATTTGGACATGCTGGGCAAATGTTCTACTGGTGAATTGTATCATCAGGCAAGCATTATACTTTCGAACCTCCCAAACTGGGAGGTAGGCAACTCTCCTTTCTTAGTTAAAGCCCAACCTCAGGTATTTTGTTATAGCAACACATAGTGGAGTAAGGCAAATGGTACTGAGTCACTTTGAGCCTCGGCTAGTGTGGATGAGACATCATCTGGGTCCTCCACTGGGGCCCTGACTGAAATACCTCTGTATTTCAGGTGGTGCTTGGCTCATTCACGAAGAGGGATTGAGTATCAAGTAGAAATATCATAAAGCAGTCTGCAGAAACTGCATGGCTTCCTTGACCTCACCTCAATTACAGTATCATTTCTACTGCATGCTGTTTATTACAATGAGTCACAAAAGCCAGCCACATTCAAAGGTGAAGGATCGAAACAGCAGAACAAAACACCATGACCACCACCACCACCACCACCCGCCGCCGCCGCCGCCGCCGCCGCCGCCGCCGCCGCCGCCGCAGCAGCAGCAGCAGCAGCAGCAGCAGCAGCAGCAACAGCAGCAGCAACAGCACAGGCAGGTCTTAAAACCACTCTAGTCAATATGAATTTCCTTCCTCACACAGAGAAGGCAACCAAGGCCTGGAGAGTCTAAGGCTCCCACATCATGGCTCCCACAGCTTGCCAGTTGCAGAAGTGAAAACTGAAAGCAGTTGAGCCAGTGCCCAAAGCTTGCTATTAAGCCACTGTGTGATCCTGCCCATCAAAACCAGAAGAAAGAAATTAACATGCCCTTATAAACGCAAGGGAGGGGTATTCTGCTAAGGAAGCTGAGAAAAGCTGAGCAGTGGGATCAGCACAGTGGGGAAGGGTCCAAGGATGGGTGCAGAGCCTGAGGAAAGGCGCAAGAAGAACGCATTCAAGGTACACACAGGATGTGTGCAGTCAGGAACACACACATGATCCCTGAGTGCTCGGTGAGCATAAGGGACATGGGCTGGATGAATCCTGGCTATAAAAGCGCATCAGTGCCAGCCTGATGCCTTTCTTGTCTTACATCTCTGACTGAGCAGCATCAGTGGCACATGCAGCTTCTTTGCCTCGATCTGGACCTCTTGAAGTCAAGCCAATGGAGTTGGGCTCAGCATGCTATTTTCACAAGCCTCCCAGGTGAATCTGATTCAGACTCGGATTTGAGACACTGTGTTCCTGGTACTAGTGCAGACGACTACTGAGGCAGATCTGTTGACTGTGGTGTGTGCTGAGCCCGTTGCAAAGAGATAGTAGATTGTGCATGTGTGTTGCATGTGCATACATGTGTGTAGGCATGTACAGTGCATGCACATGTGTGTGCCAGTGCAAGTGTGTGTAGAAATGTATGTGCATATGTGTGTGTGTGTGTGTGTGTGTGTGTGTGTGTGTAAGCTCGCACAAGTGCATGTTGATTATGGTTCATCCAGAGCAGGAAGAAGGGAGGAGTGGTGGTGGGCTTGGACTGTGCTTGGTGAGGCACTGGGCATTGAGGCTTGGCCATTCAGTGAGGAGGAGTGAGAGCGTCCCCTGAGTGCTGGGTAAACATAAAGGACATGGGCTGGATGAATCCTGGCTATAAAAGCGCATCAGTGCCAGCCTGATGCCTTTCTTGTCTTACATCTCTGACTATAAAGCTCATGATACAACATTTCTCTGAATATTTGAGCAATATGGCTCAAGAGTCAGAGCATAAACAGCTCTCTGGCTCAGGTTACAGGGCTGGTTTCCTGTCACAGTATTAACCTACCTACTCTGCATTTTGCCTTTGGCAAAGCATGGCTGGGTCAAGCAGTTTCTCTGCTTCTGAACTGCACCATTGACTTTCCTAAGCCACATTTGCAGAATGTTTTTAAAACGAAGATATATGGCATCACCTGGACATTGAAAACGTTCTTAGCACGACGCATTTGCTATTTTTTAATCTCTTGTTGTTATCCATCACGTATTCATTCCATAGTTGTACACCTACTAGGTACAAGGTCCTTAGAACACAATCATGGTCTTGTGGTGCAGCTAGTAGGCACAAGAATCCAAGAACGCAGTCGTGGCCTGCTCTCTGGGCCTCTCCTTCTTTGTTCTTCTGTGGGATAGAGAAAAACACAGATTAGACTTTAGAATTGGGCTTCAGACACTAAGTTTATGATCCTGTAAAATCCCACCCCCAGGCACACTGGGTCACTTAAGAAATGGATTGAAGATCTACCTTACATGTCTCAAAGTGTGTGAATCACGAAGAAACAGAGTAAGGACACAGCTGGAGAGCCGTGAGGGCTCTGCACACCTAGCTTCCTTCCTGTCTTCCTCCCCTGTCACCTTCTGTCACCCCCAAAGGGTCCTTGGGTTTAAACAGAAGGCTCCCTTGCCCAGCTCCTAGCTCCCATGTGGAGCTCTACAGACACCCTCCTCTTTCCGGCTACTCCTAGCTGGCTGCTGTTCCAATTCAGCAAAGAATATTTAAGAACCCAATCCAGGGTTCACTGCACATAAGCAGATTTTTTTCTGTTTCTTTGCATTTTTTTTTTTAACTGGGAATTCTCACTAATGTGGTGATAGAGTCAGCTTATTGATATCTAAAGAAATGTGTCCCTCTGTGACATAGGGACTCCAGAGAGTTCTGGAGTATGGAGGAAGTCTCCGATAGAGAGAGAGGCAGGACAGAGGCAGGACAGAGAGCACATAGCTGTCTGGGTGCCTAGGTGGCTGAATAGGGGTGGGGGAGTGGCAGCACAAACTGCAGAGGCCCAGGTCCCTGACCCCAATCTTATAGGACTCTAGGCCCTATGAACTACCCAGAGTAAACTGTTGAAGAGTTTTATACATAAATTCTTCTAAATGCTTTCTTTAAAAACTACAGATCTATAAACCAAATTGACCATCAGGACAGATCTCCATTCACTGGTAGGGGGGTAGCCTTCAGCCATCAGGTGTTTTCTGAGGCCCAAGCAAGCCCTGGGCAAATAGAGACTGCCAACCCCTCACAAGCATCCGTGCCAGAGCCCAGGCCTCACGTGTACAGGGTTAACCTTGTTTCTGATGGTTGCTGCCCTTTAACTGCAGCTGGCAACAGGCACCCTCGCCAAGGGCCCTGGAGTGGCCCTGAGGTGAGGCTCCGGAGAGGGGCCGTTCTCCGGACTTCCGGATATAAGATCCGGTGACACCTGCAAGGGTCAGGTCGGGAATGTTTTGGGTAGCGTCTCTATTTTTTCTTTCTCAGGGTTCCCTGAAGCTAATGCTCGCCCACCTGTTTGAACAATGTTTTCTTTTCCTAGCCAAGAATGAAGGCCCGGGGTACTTTCCCACCAGCAAATGTCTTTTGAGAATGTTCAGCTCCCAGACTGGGCTTAGTGAGGCTCCAGCTGACCTTTGCCCTACTTTGCACCTGGAGCCTAAGCTTCGTGACCTGAGCTGGGTGACCTGCGGGCTACAATTTCACTGAGTGGACATGCACATACAAACAGCTGTCCCAAATCTCCACCAGCCATAGAGGCCAGGAGGTCCTGGGGGCATGTGGTGGGTAGGGCTGAAAAGTCATGCTTGTTTGTCAGAAGGGAGGAGGGGAATGAGGAGGAGGAAGAGGAAGAGGAGGAGGAAGAGGAGGAAGAGGAGGAAGAAGGATGATGAAAAGGACATTGGCTGTCATGGAGACTCTTAAGACTCCTGTCGTGGAGAGCGGCTCCCTGACCTCTGGGCTGGAGGATCAGCAATCTTAGGATGAGTGAGCCATGGAAAATAGTCTGACGTGATTTCACTTTAGCGGGAGTCTGAAGATGACAAGCCAGGAGCTAGCCTTGACACAAGGCTGTAAGTGCTGCTGCTGCTGCTGCTACTGATCATCATCGTCGTCGTCATCATCTGCCTTTCACAGTTGGTCCTCTCCAAGTTAAGATCCTGAGCAGCCAACATGGGGGAACACTGGTCAGCAGGCAGTTTCTCTGGCCCTACGGAGCACAGTAATTGGTTCAAAGTTGTGTTTCTTAAGACCCACTTAAGATTTTAGTATTCCTTACGGTTATATTTTTAAATTTTAATGATTTACTTTTAATCGTGTTTATGTATGTGTCTGTGTGTGGGCTCGTGCACGGGCATGCAGTGCCTGCAGAAGACAGAAAAGAGCATCAGCTCCCTGGAGGTGGAGTTTCAGACAGTTGTGAGCTTCCTGACATAAGCTCTGGGGACCAAACTCTGGCCATGTGTAAGAGCAGCATGTGTCCCTCCTCCTCCTTTTTTTTCTATTAAATCATTATTTTGTTTCTTTTAAATAGTGTTCTTAAAATCATTATTTTATTTTCTCATTTTGGGTGTCTCCTTGCAATAGACAGAGATTTTTACAGAAAGGCGCAACCAATCAAAATGCATAAAATAAGTGACCATGTGGTGCTCAGCTCCAACTGATACGTCTACAGCACAATTGCTGTACCTAAGGCTCAGGGATGGTAGTGGAAAAGGAGGCGGACGATTGATTGTAAGAGCATTGTCAGAGATGCTACACCTATGAAGTCTCACCAACATGGCTGCCTAGACAAGGCCTGACCAGGATGACACCGATGGACATGCTAACATGGAAGAGGGAAATCCCACGGGGCCTCAGCCCTGGACAAGAGCTACAGCAGCTAAGGACTATGAGAACAGGAGGAGCAATCTTCCCTGGGAAGAGTCCCGTTTGTATCCAATATCAACTGTTGAGTCTTGGAGTCACATCCATGCAAGTAACATCATATAAATAGACACAAGTAACCTAGACTGAACAGGCTGGGCTCCTATGTTTAAGAACTTGTAGACACACATACATTTATCTGTGTAACAACAGTTGGAGAAACAGAAGCCATGAATTTGAGGGGGAGCAAGGGTGTACAGGGAGGGGTGTAGGAGGAAAGAGAATGGAGAACACTATGTAATTATGTTTTAATTTCAAAAACTAAAAAAAAAAAATACATATAAGAAAATGCTAAAACAACTTTCAGAAAGAACTTTCTAGAAAACAATTAAGAAGTGAATGACTTACAGATGCCTAGGGAAAGGGAAGTATTTTTTTTATATTTTTATATTTCCTTCATTCTTCTCTTTACCTGGGCCCCAGAATCTCATATTGATTCTGCTCATGTATAAATACTGAAGATGGTGGTTAACACCTAGAGTAATCCTATCATTATCATAACGGGGAACAACACCATGTCAGGCTCCCACTGAACCGTGAGAGACTCAATGCTAACATCTTTTAATACAGTGTTCCATGTAAAATTTAAGTCAAGTATGTGTGTGTGTGTGTGTGTGTGTGTGTGTGTGTGTGTGTGTATGTGAGAGAGAAAGAGAGAGAAAGAGAGAGATTCTATAATAGACGTGTTTTAATAAATTAGACCATCAATATCAATATTCTTCCCAGTGTCTGAAAAGATGAAATAAAGAGGAAAAGGAGTATTGTCGTGTTAACTGTAATCTAATACAAAACAAAACAAAACAAAGCAAAAATAAAATATAGGGGCTGAAAAGGTGCTCAGCTATTATGAGCACTTGCTCCTCTTGCAAAGAGCCTGGCTTAGTTTCACAGTACTCACATGGTGACATGGTAACTCTAGTTGTAGGTGATCCAATGTACCCTTATGGCTTTGTGGGACATCAGGCATACACCTAGTGCACATACATACTTGTAAGCAAAAACACCATACATATCAAATAAAAATAGATGACTTTAAAAAAGAAGTCAAATAAATTTTCTCTTGTTTATGGAAATTCACAGGTTGAAGTGCATGAAAATGCAAAGAACCAAATATGAGGAATTGCTGGTAAGTTTTACAGAGTAATTGTAATTCAGAGTTTGTAATATTAGGAAAGCAAACAAACAACTAGGAAAAAGTGGATAGATTCCAGAAAAGACTTGCTACTGTATGGATTTATAATACATTTGATGGCAAGATAGGCAAAGCCTTCCATGGAAGTGGTGTTGGATCAACTTGGCCTTTATGGAAGAATTGTCTTTAAAATCGTGCTTCGAAGATGCAGCAAAGGGGATGGTGAAGTGACAGTTTCTGCATCCGACTAGCCACCATGGGCACACTTTTCTCCCAGACCCACTGTCACCAGGGCTGCAGGTGACAGGGTACTGACACAGATCAGAAACCATGGCTACACTCAGTGTGTGAACATGCAGTCTCTTGATTTCCTCAGCTACAGCGGTTAGGGTTCTGAGCACAAAGCTGAGAACGACTCCTTTTAAACCATTGCTGTCTGCAGCACATCCACCAACTGCCTTCCCCAGTGTGTAAGGTGATTTACCAAGACCCTGGCCACCTGTACTTGTCCGTGAGCCACACTGCCCTGCTCTGGTGTTTGTCTATTATCCTCGCTCTGTCTTCCTAGAGACTTTTGGCAGACCTGCTCTCTGTTCTTTCTGCAATAATACGCATGTCAGTTGACATAACTAATCTGTCCCACCTGTGTTCCTTCTGCAAACCCAAACAGGAGGAACAGCTCAGTGCCCAGTGCCAGGGTCTACCTCACCTTTTCCAGGCACAAGACTCAGGAAGCATCACATCTGTCCCTTTGTGGCCTTGGGGTACCTCTGAAGACTCACGGCTATCAGCTCTTTACCAGTTCAGGCTACGAGGAGGGATTGAAATCCCAGAGTTATATAATTTTGAGGTCTGCCAGGTAAACTGATTATTTTTAGCCAAGAGTTGGTCATGACTCACAGGGTACAATTAGACTAATTCCTTGCTAAGTCCCATGTTTTCTACAGCTGCAGCAAAACAGATGGACAAGCCACAAAAAGACCAGAGCCACATGAAATGAGTAGTCAGGGTCACCTCTTCCGGAGACCCCTGCTGGGCATACATGGACTTTTCCTGTCCCTGAAGAGCTCAGACCTCCTCATGGTGCAGGTGTATGTTTGTAAACCCAGTGTGAGGTTTCTATTTCACTTCCAGGAACAGCTGAAATATAGTTTTATGAGTGTTACAGGCAGTGTGTCAGGGCTGGGGAGCTGGCATGAACACGAACCTAAGCCCACCACTGTCTCATCTTTGACCTGAGAAGGAAGTCTATGCCCATGCCTCAGTTTCCCCCCTTGTTGATCTGGCATTAAGTCCAATCAAAAAGCTGTTGGTTGTCATCAAGGTCTGTGCGCACTCTTGGACCTTGGGGACACTGTGCCATATTGATTGTTTTAGTAGTTCTTTTAGCTCCACTGGAAGCTTATGCATGGTATCTTCAAGTACCATGAACGCCAGTCCTGAGTGAAGATGCCTTCAGGTCGGAACCAGCTGAGATCTCTGGGTCCTGGGTCCAAAGTCAACTGTGTCTTCAACAATAGGGACTTACCTTCAACCTCTGGGAGGCAACAGCAATAGATTATAATATTTTGGGAGTCTCATGGACAACCCAGACAACAACTCAAAGAGCGGCTTCTGAAACCCGGTATTGGGGATTTTGTTAGGTACTCTATGGCTCTTGTGGAACCATCAGCCAATATGGAAAATTTTCATTTAAACTGTGTATGGTATAAACATACTTGTGTGTATTCTATGTAATTTTAGGTAAATAAATAATAGTACAATTCCTTCAGACTTTTCAGACATTATCTTACCCTCTTCCTCCTCTATCTGTACTAATCTCCCTATTAGAGCCATCATTAATTCTTTTCCATTTACCCCTTCAGATGACTTGTACCTCACCATTCCCCTATCCATTGTTTCTACCCCAGTATGGTTCCCCTTTACTTTCCTGGCTTCTGAGATTACACCAGGTTATATATTCACACCTTAAGATTTGGAGCTAGGAATCTCAGATGAGAGAACATTCAGTGTGTGTCTTTCTGGGTCAATGTTACCTTACTCAGTATGATATTCTCCAGTTCCACCCATTCCCTTTCAAACTTAATGATTTATTTTTTTCTTTTCAGTTGAAAAGTATACAAACCACATTTTCATTATGCATTCATCGGTTAATGAACATTTAGGTGGTATTCTTTTTCTAGATACTTTGAATAAAGTGAACATGGCTGAGCAAGTATATATAAAGCAGGATGTCTAGTCCCTCAGGCATATGCTGAAGTGTGGCATAGCTGGGCCATGGTTGACATGTTTTTTGTAGTTCTGAAAGTTTTCCACACTGATTCCCATACCGGAGCTACCAGTTTCTAATCCTGACAACTGCGAATGAGGTTCCTTCTCTCCTCACACTGTGGTGTGAGGCAGCATTTGTCCTGTGTCTATCACTGGTCTTTGTCATTCTAGCTGGGGCAAGATGAACCCCAGAACTGTTTTATTTCTTCTTTTTAGAACTCTTGTTCATGTGCTTACCTCATTTTTGGAATGCCTTTTTTGTCTTTTTGACTTTTTGTTTTGAGTTCTTCATATGTTCTGATGGTAATCCTCTGTTAGATGTGTAGCTGGCAAAGATTCTCTCCCATTCTATGAGTTTCTTCTTTACTCTGTTGCTTGTTTTTTTTTTTTTTTTTTTTTTTTTTTTTTTTTTTTTTTTTTTTTTTAGCTGTACGGATGATTTTTAGTTTGTGTATTTACTAGAGATTTGTTTGTTTCCTGTCCACTTTAAGCTTTATTGTATTGTGGTCAGATAAGATACACAGGATCATGTCAATCTTTTTTAATTTGCAAAGATTTGTGAAGACCCAGGATGTGGTCTATTTTAGAGAAACTCCCATGTGCTGCTGAGAAGAATGTGTATTTGTTGGTGTTTTGGAGGAATATCTTGTGGACATCCGTAGGTCTGTTCCATGTATGATGTCACTTCATTCTGTATATTGGGGAAAGTGGGGTATAAAAATCACCTACTTTTAATAGATTGATTAATGTGTGTCTCTAATTTCAGCAGTACACTTTATTCAATTGCATGCTTCAGAATTTGGTGCCTATATGTTTAAGATAGTAATGTCTTCTTGGTTAACTGTTTCCTTGATTAGAATGACGTGTCCTTTATCTAATGGGATGAGATCTGAGCATGTGAACTCCTATCGTTACTTCTGTGTCTGAAATGGTCAGAGCAGGTTGGGACAGGACACAGGATTTGTAGAACAGGTTGGGTCTAGAGTTTGGCTATGACTTAGATAGAACAAATCAGTGGCGCACAGGAGGCTGACCTGCTATCCAGGATATGTGTCCTGGTTTAAGCCTGAGTTTGAGGTTAAATCTGGTTGTTGGGTAGACTGGGTAGAGGGAAGGATTGGACAGACTCAGCCAGCTAAACTCTGGCATGAGATGCGCAGGGTTTGGCTTTGCAGAGAAATTGGAATGTGTGTGTGTGAAGGGCCCAGAAGTTGAGGGTTGGGGGTGGAGTATCCTGGTCAGAGCAGAGAGGTTGAGGGCCATGTAAGCAATGGTGGTCAGACTAAGCCAGGATACTGGGTCTGAGGTCTGGGCTCTAAGGTATTGAGGAAGGTCCCTGCTGGGGAGAATCAGATGAACTTACCTGGCCAAACCCTGGCCAGTATATGCATACTCTATTTGGTTTTTAATGAATTTTTTATTGAGTCTATAAATTTTAAAATATTTACTACATTGAATCTTCTGCTCCATGAACATACTATTCTAGTTATTATATTTTATATGTATTTCTAAAAATGTTTCAGAGTTTTCACCATAGAAGTCTTATACATCTATCATTAGCTCTACTACTAGGCTATGGCATGTATTATTGCTGCCCCAAATGGTATATTTTTGCATTTATGCATCAAACTTGTCTTCTAGCATGTACAGAAATACAGTGGATATTTTCCTTTATTTATATTGTGTCAATCATCTTAGTTAAATTATTATTATACTTTCATAACGTGACTTTAATGCATTTCAATGTACCAGTTCCCTTGGTTTTCTCTTTCAGGACTTTAAGCAGCTTACTTAAGTGAAACACCAGTGAGAGACGATTCGTGGGTGGTTGGAAGCACAGCTCTACAATAGCCAGACAGTAATGCTTGAGGACAGGGTTAGAGCTGCTAAGTGCTCTAATCTCTGTCTCTCTCTTTTTAGGATAAAGTGAGTTTTCTCCTGGGTCTAGCAGGTGAAGATCCTACCAGCGTTTAGATCATCCCAGATGAGTTATCGTTTCCCTTTACCCAGGTCATAGACCTGAGGGTAGACTTTACTGCCTCCTATTGCTTTTGAAATGTTCTATTTCACTCAGGTTGTTGCTATTGGTAATGGTTGACATTCACTAACATTAGATTATTACCCAATTTTATCTGCTAATATTGGATCACACATTCCACTTCTATAGATGTAGAACTTGAAAGGCTTTTCTGAGTTTGTTCTACTTGATAGTATAGCTGATTGTCAACCCCAGGCTGGGTTGACTCCCGGTCTCACATTTGCCCATTGACATATCTCCTCCTCCTTCTCCTTCCCTTCCCCCTCAACTTCCTCCCTTCCCTTCCCCTCCCCTCTCATTCTCTTCTTCCTCCTTTTTTTTTCCCAGCTAAGAGTCTTAGAACACTATGCCCATTATTCTCCATTCCAGGTTGTAAAAAGAACCTGGGATCTTTCCTTTGTGGAACAAGAGTGTTGTTCAAGGTATTTCACAACCAAGGTTTTTGCCAGGCGAAGAGAGGGAGCTAACAGGTGGCAGGCACAACCTTGGGAAGTAACATTGGTAGCAAAGAGGTGGCCAAGAGCGTAAGCGGCATTCTTGGTGATTTCCTCTGCAGGAGTGGATCTCCTTCACTCTCCATTCATGTCTCTTGGTCCTCAGAGTGTGTCTTCTATTGGGAAAGAGAGTCTTTTCAAATATAATTTGTTAATTAAGTTGACATGAGATCAAACTGGATTAGGTATTGGTATGTTTGGGTGTGGACTGTACCCGCAGGTGGGCGCAGTTGGAGGCAACAGAACTTTCATGAATAAAGCCTTGTGGGAGAACGTCTGGTTGCATACCTTAAAAGGGGATTGTGGTAACACAGCCTGTTCTCTCTCTCTCTCTCTCTCTCTCTCTCTCTCTCTCTCTCTCTCTCTCTCTCTCTCTGTGTGTGTGTGTGTGTGTGTCCTGGCTATTGAGATGTATTCAGTTTGCTCTGATAAGTACTCCTCACCATTACCATATAGCACTCTCACCAAAGCCTCCAAACAGTGGAGCTCTCAAGTCTTGGGCTAGAATATACAAAGCAAGAACCAAAGTAAGCTTTCCCTCTTTACAAAGTAAATTCCCGGGAACTTCATTATAGGATGACTAACATGGGCTAAACTAATAAACTGGCTAAACCTAGTGACTGGTGCACAGATGGAAAAGTCTCAGAGACACAAGGTAAAGAAATCCGTGTGCCACAGAGCAGAGGTTTTCTAAGCAAAAGAATGCCAGGCACGGCCATATGCTGGAAGAGAGCAAAAGAGCCTTTCTTTGGAGAATAGCTTTCTTTGGAGGCTAGTTCTCCTAGCATCTTTATCCCTGAGTGCCACCCTTGAGCACGGCTGGGAAAACATGATTGTTTTGTCTTAAGCTACATGTTTGTAGTGACTTTGTAAAGTACCATACTGTTTTGTTTTGTTTTGTTTTGTTTTAGTTACTTTGTGTGTATGAGGCTTTTTTTCCCTTTGTCTGCACATATGTGTGTACATCATGTGCATGCTTGGTGTCCATGGTGGTCAGAAGAAGGTGATGGATTCCCTGGCACTGGAGTTACAGATGGTTGTGAGCTGCTGTGTTATGAAGAACAAATGTTCTTAACCACTGAGCCATGTCTCTAGTCCCCGTAGTAATTTGCCATAAGAATCAGGAGGGGGGCTGGTGAGATGGCTCAGAGGGGAAGGGCACTGATTGCTCTTCCGAAGGTCGTTAGTTCAAATCCCAGCAACCACATGATGGCTCACAACCACCCATAATGAAATCTGATACCCTCTTCTGTGTACTCATTTATAATAATAAATAAATCTTAAAAAAAAATGAATCAGGAGGAACCTAGAATCCTACTCCAGAAAGAATGTTTCTCTTGAAATATTTGAACAATGGCTTGGATAATTTCTGGTTCTTTTGCTTGTCTGTCTTATAGAACTAGTTTCTGCTTTAGTGTGCGAGATACAAAGGAAACAAACTATAAAACCAGTCGATGACACTGCTTCTTCGCTGTGTTTGGTCTGAGCCATGGACAGCTCCTTAAAGTGTGTCTAACAGATTCTGACTATACAAATTGATTGGATGGGTGAAAATACTTATGAATGATGAGCATTGAAGGCATGGGGAACGGTTTCATGCTTTGCTCTGGAGGGCAGTCTTATTTTGCATAGATAAATCTGAATCTCTTTGAACTGGTGTCTGGACCTCCCTGAGACTCTGTTCCCTTCACCACTGAGAAAAGACAATTGATTCTGTCACTCATTTGTGAGAGAATTAGTCACCTGAACAGCTGGCATATCCCATGAGCACCTGCTGGCGTAATTGTCATTACTTTGGCCCACTCCTCAAGTGAGGCACATATTCTGTGCTATGCATGCATGTGTGGTATGAAACTGTCTAGATGTGAAGTGTGTACATCAGATGTCTGTTGAAGAAGTTTCATGGGAGGGAGAAGGGACTAAAAGAGGGTAATGGGTAGAAAAAGATCAAAGGATATTATGTTTTGTATATGAAATTGTAGAAGTATGAATGAATGAATGAATGAATGAATGAAATGGATGAATGAATCAGTCAATCAATAAATGCATGAATGCAGAATCTGTTGTTAGATAAGCCCCCAAAGGACATGCCCATCCCTTGGAAATTGCTGAATTTAGCTCAAGTACTATATCAAACTTCCTAAGCCGTCCTCCTCTAAGAGTGAAGCGTGGAAGAATTAAGTCACTTAGTCACACATTTTAAATCTCTTTCACATTGTCCTCACTCATCCCAGGATTGTCAGCACAGCTGCTACTGGGCCTAGGTGTAGACAGCTTTCTAAATGGACTGAAGAGTCCACGGGTTCTGGCTTAATAGATCTGGTCTTAGATGTCTTCCAGTTTGTGCTACTGTGCTCAATAAATCATCTTCCCTGGAGGAAATGGAAAGGGAAACAATGAGAGAGAGAAGAGAAAGGGCATCAATCTCCACTAATAATGAGCCCAGGAACTTCTCTCCTAGGGAGAAGCAAGCAGGAGCGTGAACGGAAGTGTTGGTGGACACAGGCTGCTGGTCCTGAGATCTGCTTGATAGCTTTCCCAGCACTTAGCTATGTCCCCAGGAATGTGCTTCCAGGATGACTGTGAGGGCACAGTAGTGAGTCTGCCCACTGAGGCAGCAATTCCAGGTACTTTAGAGGCAGATGTTGGCAGACAGTTCCTCCGCAGAGCCTGCTCTTTAGCCAGTTTCCTAAGCTTCAGCAGATCCTATAAGCAAAGCAAAGCGGCTTCAAGTGCTGTGCTTGGTTGATTGTATATCCAGACACACATAATGACAAGAGGCACTGCAAAGGCAGTTTATGCCTCTGTAAAGCCATCGTTTTGCCCAGTGCCTTGGGCAGCTTGCTTGAAAGGCTGGGAGGAAAGCAAAGCCAGGAATCCCTTAAACCAGGCAATGTGGGTGTTGAAACTAGATCTGATTCCAGGGCCTGTGTGCCTCCTACAACATTGTGCTGCCCTGGAGGTGGCAGATAACTCAGAGCCTTGCAATCTGCTCTCAGATAGTCGGCTTGCCTGTACTTGCCTCCAGGTACAGAGACCTCAGGCCACGCTGGATGCCTTCCTTGCCTTTCATGGATATTCCTTGGAGGCTACTTAGCCTTTTCACTTGCTCTGTTTCCCTTTAGCCACCTCTCCCGGCCCTCAGTGAGGTTTTGGAGAGAATAAGCAGAGCAGGTTTCTGGGATAGATGGGTCACTGCACTCCCTTTTGGTACAAATTGCTCAACAAATTTGCAGAAATTTCAGGAACAAACACTATAGGGAATGTAAAAGTCATAATTGCTATTTTTGTTGACTGATTGAGTATGACCAGTAGCAGAAGGAGGCACCTTTTATGGAGAAGCAGGCCAAGTGGCAGCCATGGTCTCTGTCTAAATGAATTCAAAGATGCCCTTCTGTAGATCAAAGGGGGACATGCTCTGTTAAAAACCAGAGAACTGGAGTCTGACATGGTATAGAGAGTTTGAGGTTGTTTGTTTGTTTATTTTGCTTGTGTGTGTGCATATATGTCATGATATATGGATGTGTGGAGACCACAGAGCAACTTTTTTGGAGTTAGTTCTTGCCTTCCACTTTATTCTGAGGCAAGCTCTCTGTTGTTTAGGCTGCTGCACTGTGTACTCCATCTAGAATGAACTTGCTTGTCAGTTTTACACAATTAGTACTTTCACCCACAGTCTTGGTTAGCGTTACTATTGCTATAATGAAACACTATGACCAAAAGCAACTTGGAGAGGAAATGATTCATTTTACATACAGTTTACATCATAGTCCATCACTAAGGAAAGTCAGGGCAGGATTTCAAAGAGGGCAGGAACCTGGAGGCGGGAGCTGATACAGAGGCCATGGATGGGTGCTGTTTACTGGCTTGCTCCTCATGGCTCTGCTTAACATGCTTTCTTATAAATAGATTCCAGGTCCACCAGCCCAGGCATGACTCCACCCACAATGGGCTGGACCTTTCCCCATCAACCACTCATTGAGAAACTGTCTTACAGCTAGATCTGACGGAGTACTTCCTCAATCGAGATTACCTCCTTTCAAATAACTCTAACTTCTGTCGTTGACATAAACTACCCAACAGATCCACTGGGCCATCTCCCTGTCCCTGATTTTGCTTTGAGACAGTCTTTCTATGTAGTCCAAGCTTGTCTTGAACTCACAATCAGCCCCCTTAATGCTGATGCCATGGTGTCTTCCACTACACACAACAACAAGCTTTTTTGTTGTTTTGTTTTTGTTTTTTCCCCAAAGACTGAACACAGGATTCTACAGCTCTGAGTTCCAGAGGGGGGCCTTTTCAAACAAGTAGCATGCTTCCTTCTGAGAGAAAGAAAGTAATAATGTAAATGTTTAGAAATTATTCATGTTTGATGGTTAAAAATTGAGGAACACACACACAGGTTGTCACACATATACACATACACACACACAAGCAGTCACACACAGTTGTATAGAGGTTGACAGTAAAATGACTGAAAAATTTATACAATGAAAAATATAATCTTAAAAAGCAAAAATAGCACCATTAGCCTCAATGTTTACAATAATGGACTTCAGAAGCAAACAAAGGCTGGATACTAACACGAGCCTGGGAGAAATACACACCAGCTAGGAAGACAGAACTTCTGAATATGTAGCAAATACTCTGAAAATGAATGAAACAAACATGACGGAACTGGAGAAAGAGAAATGAGCAGAGAGCCCAGACAGAACTCACACATCAGCAATAGGTCTGACAATGGCAGCCTTCTAGCCAATCAGAAAAGGCAATGCTTCTCATCAGATAACTGAGGAATGTCAGGAGATGGACCTGCTTCTTGAGTCATACGGTAAACATTTAAGCTAGATTAAGACAGGCTATCTTCCTGGGCCTCTATGGAACCAGGCTGGATATCAATAACAGAAGGATAAGGAGAAAGCTCAGAAATTAACCACAAAATAACCCCGGGACAGATAAATACTCCAAAAGGAAATTAAGCAAAACATAAATAAATCAAATGAGAAGACAACCTATCAAAACATGAGGGTGCTAAAGTATAATTTTCTGGCTCAAGATTGCTACTTTAGGAAGCGGGTAATTTCAGACCACCACTGTAATGTTAAACTGGAATAAACTGAAATAAAATGGAGCAAAGGAAGGAAGAACAAGAGATCAGAGGAAAGGAGATCAGAAAGAACGCAAATAATGGGTTCAAAACCAGAGAAACAATAGAAAAAAAAACCAACATAACAAAAACATGGCTTTTCAGAAAAGCCAATAAAATAGACCAAGCTTTGACAAAGCTGACAAAGAAGGAAGGAATAAGAAACAAGTCCTGAAACAGGACTATCATTGTAGATATTGCAGCCATTGAAAAGAATGATGCAGAAACATTCAGCAACTTTTCATTCATTAATTCCACAAAGAAATGAGCTCATTCCTCTAAGACACAAACCAAAAAATGTAACAAAGAGCAATTAGCCTCAACAGCCTATAGCCAAGTGTGGTGTTTGAGTGAGAATGGTCTCTTTAGGCTCATATATTTGAAGGCTTAGTTCCCCAGTTGGTTGAACTGTTTGGGGAGGGTTAGGAGGTGTAGCCTTGAAGGAAGAAGTATGCTTGTGAATCAAGATGTGAGCTCTCAGCTACTGCTCCAGAATCTGTCTGTCTCTTAACATGCTTCCACCACAATGATCATGAAATCTTAAGACTTTGAAAGTGTCAGAGTCAATTAAACTCCTTTTTTTATAGGTTGCCTCGGTCGTGCTAACTTATCTCAAGAATAGAAAAGTTACCAAGAAGCCAGGAAAGGATTTGAATTTGTAATTTTCCAAAAGAAATCTCCAGATCCAGATTAATTCTTTGGTGAATTCCATCTGAGATTCAAAGATGAACAAATGCATACCAATTTCATATAATCCTCAGAGGAGAAATCACATTCCAATTTATCTCATAAAGCAAGAATCATACTGGTTTGTAAAACCAAAGTGTATTTAAGTATTCAACAAAATTATGAAACAAAATTACAGATCAATATCTATTAAGATCATTAATGAAACATTTCTTTTCAACTAAATTATTCATGAAATGGGTCAGTAATGTCCAAAAAATTGTAAACCATTGACTAACTTGTATTAATTTCAGGTATCCAACATTAGTTTAATATTTGAGAGTCCAATTCTACCAATTACTGCAAAAAGGAAGAGAGGGAGAGGAAAGAAGGAGGAAGAGGAGGAAGAAGAGAAAAGTAGGGGGAGAGGAACAGAATAGCATTTCTGATTAAAAAAAAAGGGAAGAAATTCTACTAGAAAAGGGGTGTGGCTTTTTCTGGCCCTGTTCAGCCCTGGAAAAGACTGAGAAATTCTTCAGTGTCTTCTCTTAGAGAAAGAACATTAGATAGCACATGGACATGATCAAGAACAGAGAGAGGACATTTGATAGCACACAGACCTGGTGAAGAACAAAGAAAAACCACTGGCTCATGGAGTCAGGATGGACACATCACTTACTTGTTATGTAGCCAGTAACTGAGATTCACATTCTTTTCATTAGGATCTTTAATGTCTTTATTAACACACAAAGCATTGAATTTCATTATGGCATTTCCCAACAAAATGTGTTTGTATTGATTCTCCTACCCTCTCTTCTCTGCGACCCTATCCCCCTTGTACCCTGTGACCCCCAGGAGCCAACTCTTTGCTTTCATGTCACATGTGTCCTTTGCCCTCTCCTCCCTTCTTCAACATACCCCTCCCTCTCTGGTCTCCTTTCTGATGTCACAGTCCATATCTACTTTCACACCCACCTCTGCATACATAGAAACATTAAAAGTTAGGATCAGCCTATGAGAGATAACATGAAGGAAATCATGTTTTGTAACAAATTACAAGAAGTGAACCCCAAGAATTTTCTGACATTGTGTATGGACACACATATATATACATACATATATATTTGAACCATGCATATGTATAGATCTACATATTGTAGAAAAAAAACTAACATGTCTCAGGACAAGTGGTATGTAAGGCACTTTGAAATCCTTGCAATAATTTGAACTGACTCTCTTGCCTTAAAAAAAATTCTTTTAAAGCCTTTTGGCATGAGCTCACAAATGAAGTTATCCAAGGGGAGATTAAATAAAGCGGGAGCTCATACAGGCATTTGCCTAGTTCTATCATTATTAACCTGTGATGCTCTGGAAGGGTAACTGGCATCACAGACATTCTCAGAGACTAGTTTGTGAGATGAAAGAGAGCACTGCTTGAAGATGGGGGGAAGACAAGCCCTCATATGTGATCTTGCAGGAAAATGGTGTTTATGCTGACACCACGCGCAGGTTGGCTGTGGGCATTGGGTGTGACTACTTACACAAGAGTATATATTAAATTATGCCTATGCTATATGCATGTTCAGCCTAATTGCACCATTAACTGGCATCACAAATGTTGCCTTTATTGAGAACTGTCTAAAATTCTTTTAAAATTTTAAGGAATATATACAGAATTGAGCCTCATGTTCATTCCAGAAAATGTGGTAGATATCCATCAATATTTAATAATAAAGTCTGTTTAGTTTCAGGATTTAGAAGCTTGGGGAGACTACTTGTGCTATTTACAAAAGCTTGTCATAAAAATGAGACCATGTGCTATTTTTCCTCCCTGTATTTCTTCAAGGCCAACAGTGCAGCATCCTTCCAGGGCTGCACATGACAATGGCGTATTCATGAACTCCCTTCTCATCCTGGCATCTGCCAAACAGCCACGCTTTAAACACACGGAGAAAAAGCCATCTCAGGAATATCACTAACAGGAATGTCAAATTTGTGCCCAACACATTTCTTTTTTTGTGGTGCATTTGAATTTTTACAACTTTGCAAGGCAGGTACAGTTGGTCCTCTATACGCATGGTTTCTGCATCCATGAGTTCTTCCAACTACAAATCAAAGGTATTTTTAAAAGGTCGTGCCGTGCCTCGGCCCTGGGGAGATGGTTGAGGGGTCAAAAGCTCTCACTGCTTCTACAGAGGATCTGATTTTGATTCCCAGGACCTACATGGCAACTTAGCCACTTGTAAGTCTAGTTCCAGGGGATCTGATGCCTTCTTCTGGCCTCTGTGGGTACTTATATGCACATGGTACACTTATATTCATAAACACATATTCACATAACTAGTAAATATTTTAAAATTTATGCCTTTACTGAGTATATAGGGCATCTTCTTGTCCTGTTTCTTAAACAATACAGTGTATCAGTTATTTAAATATTATTTATATTCAATTAACTGCTATAAATAAGTAATAGATGGTTTCTAATATAGAGTAGTGTGGACACAGAAAGTTCTAGAGTTCAATGCTCACGACCAGGGCCACTGGCAAAGAGGCTCCAAGTTCCACCATCATCCTCTGAGCCCAGTTTTGCTACAAGATTTCTCAAATGTTTAAATTAACAACTATTTATTTCAACTCAAGCAAGGAGTATCTAATCCAGATTTGAAGCATTATTGGCACAAGAAAGAAGAAAAATGTGACGATATTTTAAATGCTTTAGGGGAGTCATAAAAAACAAGCTCACAGATGTTACACAGATGTAATGAGAAAGTAATAGTCAACACATCTTGAGAAAAATGCAGTAAAAGAGAAAATAACCAGGACAAAAAGAAAGTAGTATACAGAATCTATCACACAGAGTGAGTTTTAAATCCAGTCAATAGATGTTTGGCTGCCCCTGTAACATTGGTACCACTGTTGAACTAGTATATCTTGTAGGAAGGTCATCGTTATAGGTCATAGTATTTGAACACTGATGACAATTTGTCTCTTCTGATAGCATGCAAAGTACCTCATAGAACCATCGACACTAGTCAGTAGGCACGAAGCTTCTAGAATTATTTCTTAAAGATACCACCTATGTCATCTAACAAGGAGAAATTGAGCTGGATGGCATGTGTAAGTGGTGTCTTTAAGAATAGGGCCTCACCTTTAGGTAAAGTAAGCAATAGCCTTGTCAATAGCCGATGATGTTTGAGGGTATCTATGGGACCCCTTTGGCCAATGACTCAACAATATGTGACCCATTCCTGGCACTGGGAGTTGACTTGGTTCCATATGATGTCTAGTTGGGACACGGTAATCCTCATCATATGGTGACTCCACTTAAATTCTATATATGTATTTTTGGAAGCTTCTATGGTAGCAGTTTCCATATGGCTTTTCAAAAATCTCTTGTGTTAGCTGTTCTTCCCCATATTCCCTCATTTACCATGCCCTCCCACTTATCTTCTGTAGATGGCAATTACCCAGAGACACACAACTAGACAATGCAGAGAGTGAGACACTTTGGAGCACTCGGTCCTAAATGAGATGTCTCCATCAAAACCCTCCCCCATCAAGGTTCAGGGATGTATGAGGAAGAGGGCTGGGAAGATTTTAAGAACCAGAGATATTGGATGACTCAAAGGAAAGTGTTTTTCAGACACCATAGGACTGATACACATATGAACTCATAGAGATTCTGAGAGCATATGCATAGTTTCAAGATCTGTACAAGTTCAAAGCAGAGAAAATTCCAGCACAGAGGAGTAGAAATGGGCAGAAAGTCCCCCTAACCAAGAATCTATTCTCAGTTGGTAGGTTTTGGGAAAGGAAAAAAAAATCAGTTTTCTCCAATGGAGTGTGTTACCAGGCATATCAGCCACACAGCAGGGAAAATCCCATGCCAGGAGGGGTTGACCAACATGGAACAGACTCAAGTTTTTTGTGCACCTTTGGTCTGTTTTGTTATATTTTTTGTTTTGTTGGTTTTTGTCTGTTTGTTTTGACCTTCCTTCTTTGTTTTTGTTGTTGTTGTTGTTGTTGTTGTTGTTTGTTAGATAGAAGGAGAGAAAGAGAAAGGAATGGGAGAGAGAGGGGGAAGTTACATGAAGTTGGGTGGGTAGAAAGGTATAAAGGCTCTGGGAAGTGTTGGGAGAGAGAAAATATATGATCAAAATAAATATTAATTTTTAAAAATAAAACACATTAAAATATATAACACAGTGGGATAGGGAAATATGTAAGAATGGGTGCAGGTAATGAGCAAACGTTTGTCACATCACTGCTTTGAGCAGTTAGAGCTTTGGCATTCATAGAGGACCCTGAAATCATCCCTAGAAAATATCCCTGGGTGATAGACAGTATTCTGATCATTCCAATTTTACAGGCAAGAAATTCATTGATTCGCGTAATGTAATAGTGGGAGAAGGGGAAAGCCTGTATTAAGATCTTAAGAGAATTTGATTGAGAAGCCCAAGCTCTTCCTTTGTGTGAAGTTCCCTTCCAGGACCCCATAGCATGAAAAATCCAGTAAGACTCCCTAGGAGGAAGGTGGACAAGGGCATCCTTGGAATTCGTAGAATTGAGCTGAGATACTAATCCAGGATTTTGTAGAAATCTTAGGATCAGCTAGTATCCCAATGGTAACAGCCAACTAGTACCTGGGAATGCAACTAAAACTGTATCCACAAGCTGCACATGCCTGTCTTATGCAGCCATCCAGGCGTGCCCATGCTTCTGTTCTATAAGGAAGCCTATGAAAGCAAGTGTGATGACCACCAAGCACCTTCCCACTGTGATGGCTTTGGATCAGCCCGCCACTGCTGTCTATTCTCTTGCTTTATACTTACCAAAAGTTTTAGAGAAACAAGAACTGGATGCAAAGAGACAAAGAAGTGATTAGAGAGAAAAGTGCATAGATCAGAGAGGGAAAACCTTAGGGGGGGGAGGGTGGAAAGTTAGTGGGAAATTTTGTGGCAAAATACTATCACCAGCCCTGAATGAAAACTGCTTTGTAGACTATGGGAGGTTAGAAGAGAGGCAAGATTAATTGGTTCTTCTACAAAAGAACTGGCTCAGATCTGGGACTAATTCAACTTTCAGGTAACTCTGGGGAAGTCATAAGATATTCCACACAGCAACCTTGACATAGAGGTATCTAGACTAGTAAAGTGTTACCAGTGTTAAAAGGCATTTGTGTATCTGCTGAAGGTATGGGAGGATGCTGGCTACTGACCAATTCCGCATCTCAGGCTGATGTCACCCAGACAAATGAAACATGGATCAGAAGTTGGGAAATCAGATGGATCTGAGATAGGGCCTTGTATGTCTAGAGAGTGCAGCCAGTGGCATGAGGGCACATGGGACTAATAAATAATGTCTGCATCTGTTACAGCTGCATCAACAAAGTGCCTTAAACTAGGTCAATTATCCACAAGTGTCATGTCTGCAGTTTGGGAGATTGGGAAACCCCATAAGAAGGTGCCAGAAGATTTACTAGCTATCTATTTGGATATCTTTGAGTGGTGGAAAGGCCAAAATGCAACAAACAAGCTTCCTCGGGCATCAGGTTTTACTTATGCGGACACTGTCCTGGTTTCATTTCTGATTGCTCTTATCTGATTGTGATAAGATACTTTGGCAGGAAAGGGGGCAACTTAGGAGGGAAAGGTGTTTATTTCAGCTTACAATTCCTGGTTATAGCCCATCAATTTGGAGAAGTCAATACAGGAACTTCAAACAGCCAGTCACGTCATAGCTACAGTCAAGAGCAGTGAGAAATGAATGCACATGTGCTTCCTTGCTCACTTGGTTCTGCTCAGTTGGGTCTCTCTACTCTTAAACCCCCTTTTGGATCACCTTTCTGGGGGATGGTGTTGCCAAGAGTGGGCTTGGTCTTCCACATCCATTAAAAGACAATCTCCCACAGAAATGCCCTCAAAACAACCCAATATAGACAGTCATTCATTGAGACTATCTTTGCAGGAAATTTTAGACTGTGTCAAGATGATATAGCTAACCATCACAGATCCTAGTCCTCCTGACCACAGCCTTCCTCTCATGATCTGGTTACCACCTATGATGACTACTGGTGTGAAATTGACCAGATTTAGAATCACTTAGGACACTGGGAAGGGATCTATCTGATAGTATCTGTGAGGACATTTCTACCGATGGTCAACTGAAGGGGGACAAACCACCCTGAATATGGTTAACACCAATTCGTGGGTTATGAGTTCAGCTCGAATCAAAGGGAATAAATCAGAAAGCCAGCAAGGTGCTGGCTTCCACTCCCAGCGTGTGAGCAAGTCCTCCATGTCTCACTGTCACTGACCGAATCCTCTGAGCAATGAGGCAAAATAAACATTCATTTTTTTTACGTCGTTTCTGTGACACATGTTAGTCATAGCATTGAGAAAGTAACTACTTCACCCTTTAGCTACACCCCTCTCCTAATGCTACCACATGGGGTGGGGTTAAGATCTCAGTGTATGGACATGGGGCAAGAGGATGGCAACCCTGTGCCCAGACTACGGATCCTGTGGCAATCGGGTAGAGAATCTCCATAGAGACGTCTCCAAGCTAGGGAGGCTGCATGTGTGCACAAACATAAAGAGAAGACTGAGGTAAGTCTAGACTTCACTGAGGAGGAGGAAAGACAAGGCTTGGGGCAGACCAGAAGATTCAGTGTGAGGCTCATGGATGAACTGGTCTTGGGGTTCCTGAGGATTGCCCTAGATACACAGAGCTTAGCGTCTCTGACTTTGAAGCTATTTATTTTAAATGACATTGGTATGGTCTAATTCCAGAATATCACTCAAGAAAAGAAAACTCACACCCACCAACAGTCACCCGTCATCACATCCCTTCCTGCCCTTGGCCACAGTCACCTGCTCTGTCTTGATGATCAATGAATTTGCCAGTTCTATATATTTTATGCCAAAGGAAGTGAACATGAGTACAAACACACACACACACGTACACACACACACACACACACACACACACACACACACACACACACACA
>JADRCD010210165.1:0-40081 GCA_019843815.1 Montemys delectorum | reverse complement strand
CACACACACACACACACACACACACACACACACACACACACACACACGAGAGAGAGAGAATACTTTGTGTCTGTATTTTGCGCTCACATATCATAAGAGTTTACTCATGCTGTAGTGTGTACGAGTGTTTATTCCTTTTTATTGTTAAGTAACAGTCCATTGTATAATTGTACCACATTCTATTTCACCATTCAATAACTGATGCATGCTTAAGTTGTTTCCTTTGTTGTTATGAGTAATTGTGTTGAAAATGTTCATGCACATGTTTTTGTGTGGAGATATTTTTAACTATGTTGAGTTTCTGGGCCTCACTGGGGCTATACTGTAAGTTTGTGAAAAGTGGTCAAACCAGTTTTCTAGAATGGTTGCACCATTTTACATTCTTACCAACAAGGCATGGGGGCTCTAACATCCCTACATGCTTGTCAACATTTTTTTTCGAAGTACTATAGTTGCTTACCTGAGCATGAAGTACATTTGTGTTTATCTAATCAGCTGATCCACCATCCATGTACTCATGGACCAATTGTGTGCCTTCGAATAAGTCTGTGTTTAATTCCCCGCCCCCACCCCTGTGCCCAAGTTTTGCATTATTTGGATTCTAGGCTCTTCACAGAGATTCACAGGCTTTGTTTTTTCTCATAGGCATTCTCTTTTCACTTTCTTGATAATGTCATTTTGCCACAGTAGTATTGGAGGACCATTGAATAGAAAGCAAATTTCTTTCTGGTCAAGAGAATGGAATCTCTTTGGCTTGGGTAGAGATCTAATATTCCAAGCAACTCAAAACACGAAACTTAATACAACCCTCCTAGGAAGGCAGATTTGCCTAATGTCATGATAAAGAAATGGGGGGATAGTTAACCCTTCAATGAGATAATGTACTTTTCCTTCCTAGAAATACAGTGCCAGTGCTGGCACTTACAGAGCTAGAGCCATGGTAAGTTTTATTCTTTCTCAGCCGCCCCACGCCTTGTCCTCAACCATGTGGCTGTTTTCTGCCTTGTGGCTGACCTCTGTGCCAGCTTAGCTGTTTTCTTTCTTCTTCGTCTCTCTTCTCTAGCCAACTGCAGAGGTTCACAATTGTAGCTCATGAGTTTTTCCTTCTAAACTCTACTCAATGACCTCAAGCTTTCTTTTAAGTTCATTCTTAAAGTTTATTATTGTTATTATTATTATTAATTATTATATTATTATTAACAAAACTGAGAACTCTGAGAGAGAACCCCAGTTCCACAGGTATCATGATGATATAACATGATTTCAGCCCAGTTGGCATGACCACTTTCAGTAGCAAGCTTGTTGCATGCACTTTAATTTTTGACTATAAAGTCCAATTTGATTATTTCCTTTGTGTACATGAATTTGAGGTCAGGTTTAAAAATCCAGGATCATTATGAGTTACTTTGGGTTTTCAACTGAGATGGTTATAATGTTAAATGACATTAAAGTCTGATCATTTTGACCTGTTTATCTGCTAATGAACTGAGCACAACCTCATCATTTTGCAAGTGGGCAGCCAGTGGACTAAGGACCCAGCCTGGAGAACCTTCTATTTTAACATTGAGTAACATTGATTCCGGTTTCAAGAATCAATTGAGCTTAAGTGTGAAGATTTGCATGTAGACTCAAATCTTCATGCCAGGACTACACAATCATGATGACTCTAACTTGGAAATGTTTTGCAACTCCTCCAACTTGCATTGCTTCTCAAGGTTTTTTTTTTTTCAACATTTTAGGTTTCCATGCATTCTCTATATATTTTAGAATTAGTTTATCTGTTTTTTTTCAACATGTTGAAAATTTGATAAGGATAGAATCAAAACCTTGGTTGATTGGGAAACCTTGATTAACATGGGAAGCCTTACGTTCCTATGTTGTTAAGCCATTCCATTCCCGAGTATCATGTTTTTCTGTTTAGATTTTCTGTACTTCATTTAGATGATATTGAAGTTTTCAGTGTAGATGTGTAGATGTTGTGTATCTCTTTTGCTAAAGTATTGGGTTTTTTAATGTTATTTTAAGGGGAAATGTCTGTCACACCCACACTGTTAATCACTAATGTGTAATGGCATAATTGACTTTTGTATGTTGATCTTGTATCTAGAATGTTCTCTGAATTCATTTCTAATATTTTTTAGCAGTGTTTAATAGACTCTTTAGGACTTTTCTTTTTTTAAAAAAATGTAACTTCTTTTGAACTTTCATCCATATTGTGTACAAATTTGTATTGAATGCAAATCAAACACATAATGAATTGTGATTTGTATTCATATCCTTAGTCTCTCATAGTCCCTCCCACATCTGCTGACCTCTGCTTTGTCCCCTTAGTCCCCTCCCACTGTATGTCTTGTTAATGTAAAAGTTTATAACTTGTGCAAAAAGAAATCTGACTCTCTCCCTGCATGTGCCTCCCCTTTGTCTCTTTTTATTGCTAATTTCTGCTATGAATCTTTGCTACAATGTTGACTAGAAACAAGTGTGGACATCCTGACATTGCTCCTCATTTTAAGGGGGAAAGCATTCATTAGTTCATCCCACAATGGTACTGTGGGTACTGTGGTTTTCCTGGGGATGTCTTCTATCAAGCCTCATGGCTGACTTTTGCTGTGGTTTTCGCAACCACTTAGTTTTATTTCCTAGCCTTTGCATACACAAAGAGCTGTTTATGTCACTGAAGTCCTAGAGGAAAACTGGGAACATTCTGGTTACTCAACTGGGTACATCCTGTCTGTATAATATAGTTGAATCAAAATAATGATTTCTAGCATTTACTAGATTTACATGTTTTCTTTGAAACCTACCGATGTAGCTTAAGTAATTTAGACCATGTATCAGAAAACAACTTTTTCTTTGACAAAATTATTTTGCCTGCATCAGTATTAACTCTATAACATGTAGGAAAATCACATCTGATTTGCTATCTAATCAGATGTGTGGACATTTAATAAGAAGAATTCATTTCAAGATCCGTGAGCACTGTGTATATCTGAAAAAGGCTATGTGTATGCTGAAGATGTATCAGGCAGAGGATGCAGAGGCTGTTTCACCTTCGTCACCCTGGCCAGATGAGTCATGCCTGTTCTCTGGATATCTGACCTCATGATCTGATGCAAATATGCATGCCCATTGTGTCCATGAGTTGGAAAACGGCATCTTGTAGGAAGCGTGTCTACAACAGATCCTAGTTTGAGTAGCTGGAGATGGAGGGCCACAGGTTACTTACCTTCATGGCATCAGGAAGTAATGCAACATTCACTGAAGCTCAGAGAACTGTGGTGCATCCATCACTGAGTGCAACATCTTCCAGTGAAGTGTGTGTTAAAACAGAAACACTTTGGTCACATAGGGTGACACAGAGGAAGAGCGGTGGGAACCTTGTGCCTGATGTTCCCAGCAGGGAGCTTTACACTGTACACTCTGCCAAAGCAGTTGGACTCTAAGAACTCCAAGTTCACCAGCTTTCTTAAACTCAGTATTTACTGGAATAAAAATTCTTTTTGGGGGGCGGTGATTATCCGTGATGGAACCCAAATGCAGCATTCTCTACTAAGCAATTAAATGATGAAATGATAAACTTAAGTTATAATTGAAGAACTATTTTAAAGAGGAAATTTGGAAGTTAGTGGGGCAGGCCACCATGATTACAACACTCACAGCTGCCTCATTTAAAAAGATGGAGCCAGAAGTCTTGTAAAATCAGTGACCGAGAGCAAAGTGTCTGCACATACTGGCACAGTAACAGCCAAGAGCTTCAGAGACTAGAAACACTTGCTTTTCCTAAGTGAGCATTATTGGCTGCACGAGGAGGGAGCCAGTGATGCCCCCTGAGTGATGGAATGCTGTTATCACCCAGGATCTCACAGGACATAACCTGCGAAAGAGCGTAGCATGTCTATGAGTATGCTGCCGAAGAGAAGTCAACTGTCAAACTCTATTTCAAGCAACCTGACCTTGTGAAACAATTTCCCTCCTGAATCTCTGACTTTGTCTGCTACTGTATATAGACAAGGGGACTGGCTCCCAAGATAATGGTTGAGAGAACACAATTAGAAAAAAAATAGCTAATGTATTCGGCCAGTGAGATAAAAAGGAGCGTAGGTGGCAGAGATTATGTATTTGTGAAGAAGGGAGCAAGGGGAGCATTATGATTAATTTCTGAGGAACTATTCGATAAGAAATGTACAGAAACGCAGGTGGCTGCATACTCTGAGCAACAAGTTGGCACCAACTGAAGAAAAGTTGCTCACTACCTGATGAGCATTTCCTCTTCCCACATCTTCTCATCCTGTTGAGTTTGCCAAGCCTTTTTTTTTTCCTTTGGAGGTGGTATTCTGAAGAACTTGGTGGTGGGACCACAAGGAAGCAAACATCTTCACCTATACCTCATATAGACCATGTCTTCGAAGATCAGTGTATAAAGAATAAGTGGGAGGTCCTGAAGTAAAATGAGTAAGGAAGGTGTGTGGAGGAGGTGTAGCTGGGCAGAGAGACCAAGGCTGACTGAAGGAGACAGGACTCATGGGAAAACCCAGGTGATAGATGGAGCTGGTGATGGGAGATAGGGAGAAAGGCTAAGGTTGTAGGAAAGGTGGCATCCAATGCCTGAGTAGGAACAGTTTAAGACCTGTCTTAAGAAGGAAAATATTGGTGGGAAGACAGTCCATAGGGCAGAGGAGCCTTAAGCACTTAAAGAAAAGTGTTCTCTTTTCTTTAGCATCATTAAAGTGACAAAGATAAGTAAGTTACTCAGAACAAGGCTGGGAAGCTGGGAAAACTGGTGTCTGTTACTCCATGACTGAGTGGGTGCAGAAATACCAAATGTTGTTCTAACCTCTGAGGTATCAAAAATTGAATGTGACCCCCCCAACCTCTGTAACCCATGAGCTAGATCATCTTGGGAAGAATAGAACAAGCTGAACCCGGTCCCTTCGTCTGAGGAGTGGATGGAGTCTGCAGACCCTGCTAGTCATCAAGATCCGTATTTCACTCCTGAGAGAGAATTGCCAGTGCTCCACCACAACCACTGTCACTGACTGACAGATCCAGACAATCCAGACCCCAGAGACTCCTTCTTGCTGGACTTAGTGTCATTTCTGCCTGAAGTGGTGTCCCCTTCAACGTTACCAACACCCTCTCAGCTCATGGTTGCCTGGAGCCCTTGATCAGGTAGGATGAAGAACTATCTATTCATCCCCCAACTCTGTGCTGTCCTAGGCTTCCAGAGTAGCCACTCAGAAGTCAAGCTGGGTTTCAGCACCACTGAGGGCCACCGCCATTTCCACGGCAGTGGGTTTTGAAAAATAGGAAGCAAGGTAGATAGGAGTAGGTACAGGAAGGCCCTCTTTGTAGAAAAGAGGCACAGCAAGCTGTATGTCGATGTTTTGGCCTTAGAAAGGAGATTCTGAGATAGACCCTGAGTCGTTACCACTCCCTGGCCTTAGAGGATTACACAAATTGTTATTCAGTTGGAAGCGGCTCTCTGAAATCAGCTTGTAAAGGTCCTATGTCTGGACCAGGAAAACTTATTTCAAAGCACATTTTCTCCACCAAGTGAGGCCCAGCCCACCAGATAACTTAAACAAGACCTTCTTTGGTGCTCAGTTCACAGCTCCAGGCGACCATCTCCCTCCCCAGAGTTGGTACTTTCCCAGAACCTCCCATTCGTTTCTTCTTCCTACCTGTGCAAATCCTGATGCCCGCTCATGCTTCCTAAAAGAGTCACAGGGTGAAGTGAAGGGAAGCTCCTGGGTGCTATTTCGACTAGGAGAACTCATTCCCCTCTCTCCTCTCTCCTCTCCCCTCTCCCCTCTCTCCTCCTCTCCCCTCTCCTCCTCTCCCCTCCCTTCCTTTTCCCTCTCCCCTCTTCCCTCTTCCAGGTTATCAGCCTTGATCTACCAAGTCTCCGTCAAATGTTAGATACCTCCTGTTCTCATGGCCACAACCTCTGTTCACACGGATCGGATCAGACACCTGTGCTTTCCCTTTTCCTGACTCACCTCCAGATTATGAGCTCCTAGAGGGTGGCCCTGTGCCTGAGGCATCTGGGGGCATGGAAACATTCTATCCAAAGAATAATGTCTTGTTATTCATTTTGTGTGCTGGACACACACACACAATACACATATGCCTTCGGTATTTGCTGTCTCTGCCATATGCCAAATACTTGGCTGAGCATTTTTATGCATTTCTTGTGTTGTTATAATAAACTTATACATGTCCTGTTGTTGCCCTCTCTCAAATTAAAACTATGAAACTTGAGTTGTACTTAAATCAAGTATTTGGCTTCAAGTCAAAAAGCAAGTAAGTCGCCAAGTCGTGGCTGGCCAGATTCATCCATCCGCCTCCAAGATTCTTTTAATGCTCAGAAAAACAATCAAATTGTTTTAAGCAAATTGTGGGCTTTGAATCAAGTGGTGCCAAATGTGTGAGCTTATTGAGCATGTGACTTTGGTCTTGAGCCTTGATTTCTCCTATCTACAAAATGGAGTTAATATTGGAACCAGAAGGCTTTCTTATGAAATCAACATTCAAATGGGTATTTGTCAATCCTCCCTGTTAGGTCTGGGACTGAGCGGGAAGCCAGTGGCCACCATTTCCAAGGACCAAGATTTAAGAGGCACACAGTGTTAAGAATGGATCAGGAGAGTAGATCTTGGGCACAAGCTCTGCAGCCAGTCCCACAACACCTAGAGGAAGCTCCACTCCCAGGTGACCTAACAAGCCCAAGATCACAGGATCCCAGAATCACAGGATCACAAACACAGCTTGACTCTGAGGAGTTCTGACACAACCAGGATCACAGGAAGGACAGGCTCCAGTCAGATTTAGCAAGGGCAGGTAGCACTAGAGATATCCAGATGGCGGGGGGGGGGGGGGGGGAGGTGGGGCAAGCGTAAGAAAATAAACAACACAAACCAAGGTCATTTGGCATCATCAGAACCTACTTCTCCCACCATAGCAAGTCCTGGACACACCATTACACCTGAAAAACAAGATTCAGATATAAAATCACTTCTCATGGTGATGATACTGGACTTTAAGAAAGACATAAATAGCACCCTCAAAGAAATACAAGAGAACACAGGTAAACAGCTAGAAGCCCTTCAAGAGGAAACACAAAAATCCCTTAAAGATCTTCAGGAAAACACAATCAAACAGGTGAAGGAAATGAGCAAAACTATCCAGAATCTAAAAATGGAAATAGAAACAATAAAGAAAAGAGAAAGAGAGACAACCCTGGCCATACAAAACCTAGGAAAGAAATCAGGAATCATAGATGCAAACATCACCAACAGAATACAAGAGATAGAAGAGAAAATCTCAGGGGCAGAAGACACCATAGAAAACATTGACACAACAGTCAAAGAAAATGCAAAAAGCAAAAAGCTCCTAACCCAAAACATCCAGGAAATCCAGGACGCATTGAGAAGACCAAACCTAAGGATAATAGGTATAGAAGAGAATGAAGATTCCCAATGTAATGGGCCAGCAAATATCTTCAACAAAATTACAGAAGAAAACTTCCCTAACCTAAAGAAAGAGATGCCCATGAACATACAAGAAGCCTTCAGAACCCCAAATAGACTGGACCAGAAAAGAAATTCCTCCCATCACATAATAATCAAAACACCAAATGCACTAAACAAAGAAAGAATTTTAAAAGCAGTAAGGGAAAAATGTCAAGTAACATATAAAGGCAGGCCTATCAGAATTATACCAGACTTCTCACCAGAGAATATGAAAGCTAGAAGATCCTGGGCAGATGTCATACAGACCCTACAAGAACACAAATGCCAGCCCAGGCTACTGTACCCAGCAAAACTCTCAATTACCATAGATGGAGAAAACAAGATATTCCATGACAAGACAAAATTTACACAATATCTTTCCACAAATCCAGCCCTACAAAGGATAACAGATGGAAAACATCAACATAAGGAGTAAAACTACACCCCAGAAGAAGCAAGAAGGTAATCTTTCAACAAATCCACACAAACCTAATTCCACCTCTTACAACAAACCAACAGGAAGTGACAATTACATTTTCTTAATATATTAATATGAAAATTAATATTACCAACATATCCTAATCGATGGAAATCCAATAATATGAGGAATTAGAAATTTGTTGATTGTCATCCAATGGTCTCTCTAATTTGGTAATTGGAAAATAGGTCTAACATTGTACAATCTATATACACTTTCAGCTTGTTTGTGACAGTGTCTTGCTGTGTACAAGATAAGGGTCTTGAAATCTTGCTTCTCCTGTCTCAGCCTCTCTATTAGTATTGTTTATTTCATGTCTTTACACTATACTATGGTTTTCAGAACAGCTTATATATTTCAAAAGCATTTATATACCCAAAAGAAACATAGATCATTAACTAGGGAGGTTGCTTGTAAGAGAACAACAAAGAGTGAGACTGAATGCTTTGCCTGACATTTGTAACTCTTGTATCAAGTTTGAAGAAGAGGACTTTATAAGTTACTCGTTCTTTGAGATGAATGCTTTTCCAAACTATCACAGCTAATGAACTAAATTCTTACCCTCACCCAATGTCCGTGCCACCCTTCAAGCAGAACCATTGTTCATTGAATCAGTTGGTGAATGACTTTATGGATAGACCATCTTAATACGTTCACCATTTCTTAAATGAATGTAACCTGTTCTCTGTGGGCTGAGAATAAAGTCACTCACTCAAGTCAAATAGCTTTGACCATAGCAGGAAATCTGTATCCAAAAATCCAGCCTACAATTCATTTCTTGGTGCAGCAGAACTATCAACTCTCAGCTTAGCTACGATGGAGGTAAAATCCTTTGGTGATGTGAGGGTCATTGAAGTATTGCCTTATTACAATGAAATCCAATGTCTAAAAATTGTTCTTATTTTGGGCTTGTACCATAGTAAGAGTCAAGATTTTAAACTCTACTACATACAAAACAAACAAAAGACTTTATATATTTATGTTCATTTAGGAAAATACCACTAGTGACGTATTATTTTGAAGTATACAGTTAATATGTTTGGAGTTATTTAAAATTTATATTGAGAAAAATGTATTTTCACTATTGCTCTAGACGAACATCTACATAAGACTGTTAAATTGATTGTTGTTTTATATCAAACAACTTTTATAATACTTATTTGTATTGTTATATTATTTTATAAATTTTAAGGAATATGACAAAAACAATATTATAGGTATTGAAGGGGGGTCTCTGGGAGGAGTGGGGGTACAAAAAGGAAACAAGAATGTGATTTAATTCTATTTACTTAAAATATGTTTTTAAATGTTAATAAATTCAGATAAATTAAAAAAAAAAAAAAAAAAAAGAATGGATCAGATCCAAACAACCTTGACCCTGGCACCTCCCAGTGTCTCTCCAGCCTGACTCAGCACTGTTCTAGGAAAAATCATTACCACGCTTGCCCAGAATTGGCCTTGGTTGTATTTGGCTTTTATGATTTAGATACACAATATTTCTATATACTCGTGTGTTTAAATGACTAGTGGTGCTGTTCAGCTAGGACCTTGTAGAGCTTTTGAAAGATGGGGCCCATCTGGAGAAAGAGGATCTCTGGGGACTTTGTGATTTATAGCTTGCTTGCTCCTTTTTTCTGTCCCAGCCATGTTTGTTTGGTCTGCTGAGATGTGAGCAAGCAGTCGCTGAGCACTCCTGCCATCCCTGGGCCACCCACCACATCTCCCTCATCACATCGTATCACACTTCACTCTATAAGCCCAAATACACTCTTCTCCTTTGTTTTATTTTTTCAACACAGTATTTTTTATCAATTCTTTGGGAATTTCACATCATGCACCAGATCACACTCATTTCCCAATCCTTCCATGCCCACCCACCCCTACCCTTGTAACCCTCCCAAATAAAAATTTAAAAAATAATAATAAAGAAGAGGAGTGTTCAATTTGTGTTATCTATATATTCACTGGAGCATAGTCAAGCTCTCAGTGGCCTGTGCCTTAAATAGCACGGAGCCTTGCCCCTCCCACACTCGCATCAGAAGCCGTCAGAAGCCATCAGTTGTGGAAAGCTAACTTCAGCATCCTTATCACACTTTTTAAGAGTTCTCTTTCATGGCTTCCTGTTTAGGCTCTTACCTTTTTGAGGGTAGAGGTTATGATGGAGGTTGGTGCCACAAGAAGCTTTCTATGTCCCTCTTTCTCAACTATGTCCGCAGTCCTCGGTATCATGGCAACATAGCTCCCTTGCTCTTATAAAGTCAGTGGGAGCACAGATCATGGGTTTCCACATAGTTTCTGGCAATAGCACAGACCACAAATATGGCCCTGAGCTGCAGTAGAACCATGGACCCGGACAAGACCCTTGAAGGCAGCCGGAACCATAAACATAATAGCTTTAGTTGGCACCACAAGCTACTCAAATCAATATGGCATAGAGCACTCCCCTATGCCCCCTCCACCCAACCTTGGACATCAACACGACTGGGAGGGCTGATAGGGACCAGTGGCTTAAGTCTGGGTAGAATGGGAATTTTACATCCCCTTGCTGAGCACTCTCTGTGTTCTTAAAATAATGTAAAAATATCTTGAGATTGTGATTTTTTTAAAAAATGTGGGATCTTTCTGCTTTGCTATTATATATTGAAATTTTTATTCTTTTTCCTTTCTTCTCTTTCTCTTTCTCTCATATAGCACACAAACACACACAGACACACACACACACACATACACACACTCACACACATACTTTCTCTCATACTAAATAAACTGATAATTATGATAAATTAATAATATTTTCCTTTTCTCTATTAAACCCAAAGTCTTAGGTATATGTAGAGTGCCACTGAATACTCAGCCATATTCCAGGGGAGATCCCAGACCCAGGAGAAGTTGGTCAATAGCAAAAAGGCCCCATGTTTTTGTTTGCTTTTTTCTTGTGAGCCTTTTGTTTTGCTTGGTATTTTGTTTTATTAATTTGTTTGGTCTTGATTTTTTTTTTATTTTGTTACTTGAGAGTAAAAAAAAGCCATAAAGTTGGGAGGGCAGGAAAGTAGAGAGAATCTGGGGAGAGCTGGGGTGAGGGAAAGATTATGATAAAATATATTATATGAAAAAATTAAATAAAATATTGATTTATGAAAATTATGCTATTAGTAGTAGTACTACATGCTGAACATCCTTAATCTGAAAACATTAACTCCAAAACGCTTCAAAATCCAAAAATTTTTGAATACCAATACATTACCTCAAATAGGGAATTTGGCTTCTAGCTTATGTCACAAAATGATCTTCAGGTTACATGGATAGGAGCACAGGAGACATAACTAGTTCAGATTTAGACATGCCTCCCATCTTTAAGATAGCTATTTATGTGTATGCAAAATATGCCAAAATTTGAAATCCAGAACCCCTGTGAACCTAAGCATTTTTAATAACAACAACAACAAAAAAATCTTCAGCCAGCTAGTACATGCCTTTAATCCCAGCACTTGGGAGGCCAAGACAGGTAGATTTCTGAGTTCAAGGCCAGCCTGGTCTACAGAGTGAGTTCCAGGACAGCCAGGGCTATACAGAGAAACCCTGTCTCGTAAAACAAAAAAACAAAAAAATCTTCAACCACTAATATCATAAGTACACAGGATGGCTCTCAGACAGTGGAGTTCCTTGGTGAGTGATCATCTGTGCCCAGTAAGAAGAAGATGGGAGGAACATTTGAAGTGACTCAGCCCCAGGCTTCATTCCACGGATTAACGAGCTCTAGTATGTTCACATACTCCCCTACAGGAACGCATGCAGGCCTTAGACAACACTTCTTGTAATTGAAAGTCTGCTGACTTCTTTATGTAGATATTCTAGTATATAACATGCGTTATAAAATATATGCAAAGCATGCACCTCCGTCATTGGTCATATACACATATTCCAGCACAGCCTAGAAAGGTGGGAGTTTAGTGTGCTAGAAACAAGAGATTGCAAGAAGGAATAGCAATTCAAAACCCATGTAGGACAATTTATAATAAACACCAGGAAGTCCTCGTTAAGAAGGCATCTATTGTTAGACTGACACAGCTTCCACAGGGACACAGGAAAAGCTCGTGACCTTAGACATTTCAGGCTGGACTAGGCACTGCCCTGAGATCACAGGAGAAAAACAAAGTGCTTACTTGCCGTGAGACGCCAGAGACAGCCCCAGGCTCCTGCCTGAATCAGGGGAGAGAGCAGACTTTGGGGCAGAACTGAGAGGAGTCCTTTGTGCATCAGGGGTCTAGGCACAATCAGAGGCAATGGAGGATGTCACTCTAAACCACATAGCAGGGCAAGAACAAGAACGCAATGAGTAGGTGGCATGCCAGGCAAAAGTGGTGTCCTTGGTGGCTGGGTTTCTTGGCAAGTGACAATGTAACGTGCATGAGCTTTCTGATCCATCAAAAGGCAACGTGTAAGATCCTCATGGATGCCCACGAAGAGTGTTGGCAGATGGTGGACCACTGCGCTGCAAAGTGTACTAATGAATAGTGAACCCAGGAAGCTCGGCCATAGCTGGGCGCCTCTGTGAAGGTATGTCAAGATTGCTGTGGTGTTGAGAAGCATGGGATATAGAAAAGTTATCTGCAACGCTCACTCATCAGGTTGGTCTGAGAGGTGCTGGTGTACAAACTAGAAACATACAAAATTCAATATCCCAGATGGCCTATGTACAAGCTGAGTATCCCTTATGCAAACACATGGGGTGAGAAGTACTTTAGGTTTGGAGTTTGATAAGATTTTTGGAATATTTTTAAAGTCTTCATAAGTTGGACATCTCTAATATGAAAATTCAAAATGTAAAATACATCAAAATCTGGAAATCTGAAATGCTTCGAAGTTAAATTCATGTATTAGAGTACTTGGGATTTAGGCTTTTTGTTTTTGTTTTGTTTTGTTTGTTTTTGTTTTTTGGACTAAGGATTCACAAACTACATATGGCAACAATGGACAAAATAAATCAGGGTGGAAGTTAACATGTAAGTTGTGGAGCTAATATGCAAGTCTTAAGGGGCAGAGCCACGACAACTGTCTGGCTCATGACAGGAATGAATGACTATAGAAAGAGTGTATGACTTTAGCTATTGGCATATAGGAAACGAGTTAATTGCACATGAATTAGTAGTGTATCAGAAGTGGGACTTCCTGCACATAAGCGCTGTGTCCCTGTCTGCATGCCCCTGCCAAAGGTTCCAGCTCATTCCTGAGCTACACTGGTCAGACCCTACCTATAGTTCCTGTGTACCAGACGCCACAGTGGAGAGGGACTTGACAATGGGTTTGCCAGGAAACAAGAGAATAGGGAAGGTTCAGGAAGATTCAGGAATAAAGGGATGGGGTTAGATGGCAATTCTGTTAAACTACCTCAGGGTTGTTATGGGCGGCCCAAAGTGAGGTGAAAAGACAGAGGTAGAGAAACGGGAGTGAGACTTCAGGAAGTCATTTCTGACAGCCAGCATCTTAGCAGAAAGGACTGCTAATAAACAAGATGTTGGTGCAAGTGCGAGCAGAGTCTGAACAGCTGCCTTCCATGGACACCTAAAGCGGTTCCGGTGTGGGTGTGTAGTCAGGTGGATGTGTCTTGCCCGGGGTTGACACCAGGCCACTGCACTGCCAGCCCTACCAGCGCCAGCAGAGGGCGCTATCCAGAAGGCCGCAGGCTGGCCGCATAGTGGCTGGGGGTTCTCCTAAATTGGCAGGCGATGAGCTGTGGAAGCAGTTGACAGGGGTCTTGGTTGCCAGGTCCTGAGGGAAAATGCAAGGAGTTGACCTAAGATAGGGAGTAAGGGTTTCTACCTGCACAAGTGCAAATTCCAGCAGACAGGACCTGTGAGCTGGGCAGGCAGCGTGAACACTGAAGAGGGACCCCAGAGGCCTCAGAGGAACACTAGAGCGCATAGCCTTGGTACTTCTCAGAGTCTCATTTATTTGGAATTTCCCCTGATCCTTTCCCTATCCCCGTGCCCATTCCCCGCATCCTTCATCCCCGACCCGCACAGGCTGCCCTGCCCATCCGGTGTGGAGCTTATTTTTCATTTAATAACCTCCCAACTGACCAGGAACAATCAATCAAAGAGTTGGAGCTGGAAAGGCTTTTCTCTCCCTCTTCAAAACGAATTAACTGCTCAGAAATGGCAAGGGCTCTATAGCTACAGAGCAACGCGTCGTCTTTGGGTTTCCCTGGGGGTAAACTGAAGGGAGTTTAGACAGCTTAACGGATCTGTCTATCTCAGCGTCTCCTATAGGTTTAGCAAACTTAATCCTCTCACAATCACTCTACAGAGGAAAAGGGTAAACTACTGTAGCCAATCAGCTTCCTCAGTCACAGAGCAGAGCCAATCAGCTTCCTCTGTCACAGAGGCAGCCATGGGTGTCCGGACAAATTTCAGTCCTAGACTACAGACACTCCCTGCTGTGTCCCTGGGCATTTCCATCATTATGTCCCTGCCTTGCCATCCTGTGGGCCCTTGTATGTGAGCAAGCAGCCAGCTGAACACTAAACAGACAGACCAGTGACTTCCCCTGGTGCCAGAAAGCTCTTGGGGAGTGGAAATATGCATTCACCCATGGGCATCTACATCCTCTCAGGGTGAGAGAAAGTGTTTTTCTCTCTCCCTTCCTTCCTCCTCTCCTCCCTCTCATGAAACTACAATGGTCAGTCTTCCTCAGGGAGATTCCTGAGCCCTGGGATTTCAGCAGATGAACTGTCTGTTTATGATTAAAAGCAGTCACAGTTCAGAAGGCTTTGCTCATTATAACCTTGATTTCTTCTGTCTTCTCTAAGAAGCCAGAAATGCCCAAAGGAGCTACACAAACCCTTTTGTACCTGGTGGGAGCAGTGTGATTGTTTATGTCCAGCTGTTCCCTTTCCTACTGGTACAGCTGGGTAAACCAGAGAGCAGGCCAGAGAGGGGATGTGGCAGCCCCCAGAAGAGAGTTCAGGTGGCCTGTAAAACCAGTTGCTTGCAGACCAGAGAAGACAGACATCCAAATCAAAAATCCTCCATGTAACTTCCAGCAGGACAAACAATCTTTGTTTGTAGCTCATGATTCTTAGAGAAAAACTAACAAACAAAAGGTAAACGCTCACCCTGCTGCAACCCTACACTTTTAAACAAATGATTAAGTAAATAGTCAGGAGATCTCTGCCAAGCATTCACTGGAAGGTGAGGAGGGCTGGCTGGCCCCACACTGTGCTGTCTAAAGTAAAAGTCCGAGCATTTGCGCTATGAAAATCTATCCATGCTATCCACATACATATAGGTGGTCAACCTTCGAGGGTTGAGACACCCTTTGCTCTAGTTCCCACTTCTAGATTAAAAATTATAGCATGGTTGAAGTGGTATGCTTGCTTGCATAAACGGGCCACCATTGCTAGTAATCCCCCACCCCAGAGCGTTTTACATGTTTCAAGTAATTATGTTTCTTCCAGGAGAAAGAACAGTAAAAAATGATTTTTCTTTATCTCAAAAGAGATAAAGTACATGAGCCACCACAACCAACGAGAGTTTTAAACAGACTACTTTCTTAGACTTTCCTTGAGAGGAGTTGGGCAGTCTAGTGTCCTGGGGCCTCCATGGGTACCAGCTGTATCCTGAGGGGCCACATTCTCTAAGAGAATGGCCTAGCCTACTTACTGCACAGTGTTCCTAAGCAGATCTACCTTTTCAGGGTGCTGAGACTCAAGGCCATCCACACTGTCCATTGACACCTTGTAATGAAGGAGGCACAGGAAGTGTTGCCTGAGGCAGGAATAATCAAGTATTTCTAAACCTCAGATTAAAACTACAGCTGAGTCCAGAAGCACTACTTCTTACAACTTTCTCCAGAAATAGTGCATGTGGGTGACTTCCACTGTCCCTAGAAAACAAATGTTGTTTAAAATGTGTTCTTGCACATGTAGAAGCAGAGCTTTTCTAGTGGAGAGCCAGTGATGCAAAAGGCAGCGTTCCCCTGCATATGTGCTCATACTCATAGTAACCCAGGTCTCAGCGGTACCTCATGTTTTGTGTTGTTTTTCCCTGAGTTTACTTTGTGAAGGAGGGGGGGGGGGGGGACTTAACCTCTTTTCGCCATAGAGGAAAAATATATGTTTTGTTTATTAAAAGAAGATATGGATCAAAAACAAAGAAAAATCCTTTCCTTACAAATCGTATTATAATTCTATTCGTGTGGTTGTCATTTTTTCTGTGAATTCTATCGATGTTAAAGTAGGGTGCTGAAAGCTCGTGGCAGAATATTTGCTGGTTGTAGCGGAGGTTAAAGCATTTATGTCACGGAGTTTACATGATTTTGTGTGTATACTAATTGTAATAAGCTATGCCAAATCAGGAAAAAAAATAATTATAGCACGGACAGGCATGTTATTATTGTTGAGATGAGGGTGTTCAGAGTTCAGACTGGCTCTGGGAGACTAGAGGGGACAGTTGCTTAGAGGTACAAAAGATGCCCTCTTGGTGACAGGGATTGGAGGTGATATCAGTACGGGAGTTGGGGGTGTAAAAATCTAGGGCTAGAGATGTAGTTCAGGGCAAAACCCAGTCCAGTTCCCAGTATATCAACACAAAACAAAGAACACAGAGAAGGAAAGTGCGCAACCACATTGCCATTGGTAACGGTACTTAAGATGATGTCTCATAGGACCTAGGACAGGACCCCTATACTCATTTCGGTGCTGACTGAATCCAGTCCAGATGGTTGCCCTTGTGCATGGACCAGGGGCATTTGAGTTGCCCCCTGAGAATTTCACTGTCCACTCACAGGCTGCTCCTGGCTCAGAGGTGGACACAGACAGCTGGAGATGCTGGGCTAAAAGCAAAGTACAGACAGAAGGTTCTGTCAACACCTGGTCGTGATGGTTAACAGGCCAAGCATGCAAGCTGGCGGTTGTCTAGCGATCAGTACTCTTTCTAATGTGATTTTGCTGAGGCAGGCAATGAACAGGGGTGTTTGACAAGAGAAATATTTCCAGAAGGTGTTTGAACCATGTCTTGTCTTTTCTGTAGACTGAGGCTTAGGCATCTGGAACCTTCCTGACCCTGATGGTCCCTCCCATGGGCTAGTTAATGCCTGCCAAATCGCCTGTCAAGTGCAAACTAACCAATCAGGACAGGCCGAGGTTGTCAAGCATCCCAAACGAAATCTGCTGCCTTTCTTTCTCTTGCCTTCCTTCTGCCCTTCCAAGCAGTCAGTGCTCTCCACGTGGTCCCCAGGGCACAGTGGCATCCTCCTTTAGGGACCTGTGAGCAACAAACAGACTTTTCAATAGTAGATTGTGTCCCTGAGGATTGGGAACAAGGATGTCAGTTGTAACTTTTTCAGGGATTTCTCTTTGGAATATTCATGGTGAGAGCCAGCAAGTATCTACACAATAGAAAGCTAGCAGATTGGCTCTAGGTTGCTTTAAAAAATTAATATTATACACAACATTAGAACAAGTCAAATAGAAAGGACTTAAAATATAAATCTGCTGATTTTTATTAGGGATCTCAGTCCCAATATTCCCTATCTAATGATGGTTCAACTTAGAGTTTTCAACGTGTTTATGATGTTACATACACTTTGAGTTCTGATCTTTTTCTGGGTTAGTCATATATGGTAAGTCGCCTTTTTGGCACTGAGCCCTGCTGCCGCCAGCCCTTTAAACTCCAGCTCTCTGAGTGTGCAGTGTTGCTCAGCTGGAGTGTGTAGCATGAAAGGTGGATGCAGTGTTCTTCACTCTTAGGCATTTTTGTCTTCTAGTGAGTTAGAGTGGCATCGTCCCATTCTGCAGGCTGTCAATCATCTCTGTCAATCACACAGAGATTTTTTTCACTCCTTCTGCTGGTAATGGTTCTGAGGGATCCCCCACCCCAGTTACTAAGCAATGCCTTATCTCTTTTGATACATTTCTTCACATTCTGTCAATCGTGTACAAAATCGGAGCCAAAGCTCCCCATCCTCTGTGCTTTGAAATATTCGCAAATTGGATTGTCTCTAGCACTTTTGTTGGTGATTGTATTAACCATGGCTGGCATGCTCATTCTGGGTTCCTATTCCACTTGTTGATTGTTCAGACAACACGAGGCAATTGAGCCTTTTATTCACCCCACTATCTGCTACTTCTTCCTGTCCCATGATTCACCATTCACAACCATACCTCCTTCTCTTCTTTTAATAATGCCAAGGTAACTCAGTCTGTATTTTCCTAATTCTAGTCCAGTCTCGGTGAGTGTGGAGCAGACCAGGGCATCCAGACAGCATGAGAACTGAGGCCAGCAACCTCAAGGGACCCTCTGCCTTCCCGTGGCCTCCTGATTCCATGGAGTGTGGATGTCATAGACAACTACCTTAATGGGTTTCAGAGATGACATGGAATCTGATAAGACTGTAAGTGTGAAATTGTATCCGTTCTCCAAGAAGCAGGGGCTGGTCTACGGTCACCTTCCTGCCCACAACCCCCTGCTTTGGAGAACACTGTTTCTAGAGGACAGAGTGATGGCCTCTGGGGCTGACACTGGGAAGTAATGCTTACTTGCTGGGGCTTCCTTTCATGTCAGCTCAGCTGGCATGAAGCTTCTTCAGCTCCTTACACACTCTCCTATGTTTTTGATCTGTATACAGTTAGTCACATTTTGAGATTCTTAAAGGAACAAAGGAAGAGAATTTCATTATCTTAGAGAAAACGTTCAGATTTACTGACTGTGCATAAGACCTTGACTACATAGAAATGCTACTTGCACATGGACTAATTTGCACTGATAAACCAGAGAAGGGTGGTCCCAGGCCCGCATCTTGTCTCTCCTGGCACTTTCTTTCTCCTTTCCTTGATCTCTTCCCTTATAGGAGTTGCCACAGCATTTTTGGATGCTGGCTATCCTAATTCCCAAATATCATCATCAATGAACACAATAAGTACGATGCACAGTGCTTTGCATCATTTCCCTGTCGAATGACTGACAGTCTAATGACAGCATTGAGCATGATGACAATGGCCGTCGGCCTGAGTGAGCAGCCTGTATGTGACAAGACACCATGCGTGAGGATTGCACCTGTTAGCTCCCTGGACAATTGCCATGTTCTTTATACACAAAGAAGTCTCAGGAAGACTCAACAATTTGGGATTAAAACTGCACCTAAGGGCACATGGTGATCCTAGCAGATGCATCTTCATCCACCCCGCTAAATCCCAGTGGCGCTGACTTGAAGCCCACCCAGGCAGAGCTTCAAATTGGCATAATTTATTTAATAATACTTGGCTTCACCTAGCTTATTAAAGCCATCTCGTTATGAGGAGCAAATGCTTGTGCCGGTCGGAGGGCAGTGGGAGCCTTCAGCAACCATGAGCTGCTCTTGGCAGGCATTCCTAGCAGATAATCCCATTAGTTCCCTTCTACCACCTCTTCAGAAATTCAGCCTCACTGCACAAGGCACCTGGGCTGTGCTTCAAGTGAGGAGGTGGGGGAGGGCAGGAAGTGAGATGAACGTGTGGCTAGTTACAACGTGTTTCTTAAGGTCCGTGTTTATTTGGTGACAGTATCACAGAAAGCTGATGCTTTGTCCCGCGCATCTTCCAGGGGTCTGCTCTGCTTACTGTGATGTACCAACAGTAATTTTTAAAACAACTACATTGAAGACACACTGATTACTTGGATCTTGAAGAATACAGGTGCCTTCTGTGCCACGGCCTAGCACTTCCACAATATTGCGTCCTTGGGTCACTGTACTTCCAAAGGCTTCCCTATCATCCTGCCTGATGCAGCCACATTGACCCTTTTCCATATAGACGTCACTATTTCATTCTTGGAGCTGTTAAAACAGTCTCGACATTTCTTCTCAAGAACAGCCTATTTGACACTCGCTAGCCTAGGAAAGTTAACGTTCTCCTCACTGTCCCAACCTTGACTCCCTGGTACTGAACCTAGATCCCAGCTCGGCCTGGTTGACTAGGTTGACAGTAGGGTCCCTGAAATTGGCTCAGAACCAACATATATCTGGCACAGGGAGATTAATTAGGTTCAGGGCAATGGGAAGCAGGTGGCTGAGCAGGTTATGACGATCTTCACCTACTCTCCAGGATACTATGCGCATGAGCACACACAAACGCCCAACGTCACCACCACCACCACCACCACCACCACCACCACCACCACCACCACCACCACCGTGACCATCAGACTGTGGCCACAGGGGTCTCCACTCCAGGAATGGTGGGCAGTTACTTATCTTAAGCAAGAAGTATAAGCCAGTGAACCAACCGCAGTGAACCAGAACCACTGAGCACATGTAATTTCTGGGCGTAGAGCCAGTGCTCCAGCCTGAAGCTATGTCTGTCACCAAGGCTGACAAGTGTAAAGTGACTTAGTCTCCGCTAATTAGGCATCTTTAGGCAAAAAAAAAAAAAAAAGTAGCCTGATTAATATAGGATGAGGTAAGTCAGAAATAATAACATGAACAGTAATAACTGCTTTAGATCTACATATTTATTTAAATTGAAGCTTTATCTTTATTTATTTACTCTCTGTCTTTGTCTCTATCTCTTTCTGTCTCTCTGTCCATCTCTCTGTCTGTCTCTCTTGTGTGTGTGTGTGTGTGTGTGTGTGTGTATCTGTGTTTGTGTGTGTGGTTGTAAGCATGGGTTTTAGTTAGAGTTCTTTGCTGTCATAAAACACAATGGCCAAAAGCAAATTGGAAAAGAAAGGATTGATTTCACTGTACAACTCTCAGGTCACAGTCCATCACTGAGAGAAGTCAGGCAGGAGCTCAAGCCCAGGTCTTTTAGGCAGGAACTGAAACAGAGGCAGTGGAGTTATCCTTACTGGCTTGCTCTCCCTGGCTTGCTCAGCCTGCTTTCTTATATATCTCAAGACAAGCTGCCCAGGGTGGCACCACCCACAGTGAGCAGATCCCTCCCACATCAATCATTAATTAAGACAATATCCCACAGAATTGCCTATCTTATGGGGGCGGGCATCTTCCTGGTTAAGAGTCTCTCTTCCATATATGTCTAGGTTTGGGTTAGCTTGACAATAACTAACTAGGAAAGCAAATTTGTGTGTGTGTGTGCGTGTGTGTGTGCATGTGTGTGTGTGTGTGTGTGTGTGTGTGTGTGTGTGTGTGTGTGTAGGTCAGAGAAAAAATGAAACTGATTCTTTCCTTCTATCATGTGGATTCTGAGGACTGAATTCAAGCCATTAGGCTTGGCAGCAAGTCCCTTTACCCACTGAGCCATCTCAGTAGCCTAAAATAACTTAATTGATCCTTATTTATTTACTCATTTATTTATCTACACATCCATCTCTTTTCTTACACACACATGTATTCACTGTTGTTCAGTGGGCATCTGAGCTCAAAGAGGAGGAAGGTACTATACTATGTCCTCTGCTGCAGAGATGGTGGTCCTCAACCCAAAAATCCAGAGAACATAGTCAAAATGCCCTGATTTCTACTACAAAAGTAAACATCAGGATTCTGTGGACAGACTCACAAATGTTGCTTCTGACTATGTTCATCCCAATCTCTTTGCCACGTACCCATTTCACTTCTGGTAAGGCTGAGAGCCTCATCTTTATCCAGCACCAGGTTCAACTAAGGAACTCATGGGGGATATAGAACACTGACTTCTCTTCTTGTAGCCAGACATCATGTCATGAGTGTCCATGCCACAGAGTTAGCAAGAAAGGAGAGTACAAGTGGGGAGACACAGAGATGGGCTTCGAAATCGCCTTCCACCATCCTATCAGGCTTCCTCCAAGAGCTCCCGGGAGCTGTTGGATCTCAGTCACATCTTCAAGGGAAATAAATTACAAACTCTCACAGTAATAGCAGAGTTCATGGCCAGAACCTTTCAGTAAGTAATTTGAGTGCTCAGATGCATAACATAGCATGGTTCTGGGTGATAACCCTCATATTCACCAGGAAGACTTTAGCCCAAAGATTCAACTCCTAAGGAGCTGAACTTCCCAGAACCAGGTCACTGTGAAGAATCTTCTGAAATTCTTCCCAAGGTGCCAAGGCTGCTCTGGGAAAAGATTCTGAGTTTGTGTTAGACTCTGGGTGGGTGGGTGGGTGGGGACTGACTGGCACAAGCCACTAGACGGGTGCCAGCAGTGGGTAAGAGTGTTAGCAATCACCTGCTCACTAGTCATACACCTGTGCTCTTTGCTCAGGAACAATGAGGACCATGAACTATGCATGGCTGGTGACCCTTTACCCCACTTCTCTGCAGTGAGAGAAAGGCAGACATATTGGATGGGAAAAGATTCACCATGAACTTCTCCTCTCTCCTTTCTCTCTTTCTTCTAGTTTTTTTTCCCTCGATTAGTATTTAGTATTTCCTCTCATTTATCATTCCTGCTTACCCACATGATAATGAGACACGAGACCCTACGGCTGCTTAGAACCACATATGGAACCAAACTCCCTATATAGTTCTTTTTCTATGCACACACACAGAGATAATGAAATTTGGTTAATAAATAAGGCAAATTAAGAGATTAAAAATCAAGTGAAATCATAATCATCATCATCAGTTGTAATGAAAGTTATCTAATAGTTATGAATTTTTCATTTCTGGGATGTTCCATTTAATATCCTTGGACCTGGGTTGACAGTGGGTATCTAAAATAGCAGATAGCTAAACTGTGGGTAAAGAGGAATTTTGCAAAGAATGAGCATAGCACCAGTGTCATGGGCTCAAATTCATGGATTGAGTCCTAACATGTAAAGATCTCAATGTGGGGCATCTGAAAACAGGGTCTTTACAGAGGAAATTAATTAAACTAAGTTGTTAGGGATGGGTCCCAATCCAATGTGACTGATGTCCTCGTGAAAAGACAACTACAGGAGAGAGACTCCACTGCTTGCTTCTCTCATTGCTATGAGTAAATACTGAACCAAAGCTACAGAAGAAAGGAAGGGCTTATCCTGCCTCACAGTTTCAGGTACAGACTGTCATGGTGGGATTATGGGGATGTCCTGGACCCCACCCCATGTACACTCACACTAAGGGTGAGTCTACCCTTCCCAGGTAAATCTTTCTGGAACTTCCCTTAGAGGCACCAGGCACATGCTTCCATGGCAATTCTAAATTCTATTAAGGGAACAATGGAGTGTGACCACAGAGACCAGAGCCAGGGATCTGCATGCATATGCAAAAGACCACATAGAAATAAAACATGCCATTATACCTCCAACCGACAGCTAAACAGAAGCTAAGCGGAAGGACCACGGGGAAAGCAGCTCTGCAGCCTCTCCATCGTGGACTTCCAGTCTCCAAACTCCAAGACCATACATTTCTGACATGGAAGCCTCCGACGGGTGATACTTAGGCGTGGCGTCCCTGACGGACTAATGTGGTCATGAAAAGTTAAAAATGCAGCCAAATTTAAAAGAAGAAGGCGATTGCCCTAAATCTCTCCAAACAAGAAATATTTTAGTTAATAGTGGATTTTTTAAAAATAAATTTAAAAAATTACTGTATTAGGAGGTGGATTAGCCAGTAACAGTGGCTAGAAATAGTATTCAATATCCAGCTTGCCTTCTTATTGTGTACCAAACGAATGAACACTGCCTTAGAGAGATGTCTGCTTGCTCAGCACCATGACTTGAACACTGGTCATACTTTTCTACACAGACCCACAATTCGAATGTTTTATTATATTTATTATGGAAAACATTTTCATGTTAGTAAATAGAGGTTTGTGAAAAATGTGCAATTTTGTGTCATATTTTAAAGAGGTTACATGTTTCCTTTAACCTTAAATTGATAATCACTTATTTTTTTTCCTTTTTTCAACTAAAAACTCATCCCAAAGAAAATGGCGATCACCCAAATGTATGACTGTGCACAGTGGACCTCTCTCATGGGACAGGCCTGGGGCAGCGATCAGCTGCTTCGGCTTTTATATCTTCACCATTGTATAGTAGGGTGTGGGGACACTGTTCTCAGCAGTTATGAGCAAGGACATGCAAGCTCCATGGGGACACTTACCATTATTTTTAGACAGGTGACAGAGTTCTGTCAGACATGCCTCGCTCATTCCTTCCTGGTCATTTGCTTTGCATTTTCTTGGAATTTTCTTCTGAATTCTCTCCTTGCATTAGAAAGTTTGGTTCCCAAGTTTCTTGCTGCTTAACAAGATTGTATTAAGCAAGGACATTGACAATTCCCCTCCTGCCCCCGTCCTCCCTCCTCCTTCCTCCCTCTTCCCCTCCTCTCTCCTTCCCCTCCCTCCTTCTTCCTCCCTACTCCTTCCCCTGTCCTTCCTCCTCCCTCTTCCCTTCTCCCTGGTTTTCCTTGAATTTCAACTTTGTATATGTCAGGGTTCTGTTTTACTGCAAGGTACATTTAAAATTTTTATGTATTAATATCTATTAATCTCTCCTTGTATTAGTTCAGATTTTGATTTCATGTGTAGAGATAGAACTTTCAAAACTACTTGATCATACCATTTTTTTCACCCTGTAGTTTACTGTATTGACTTTACATTTTTTTTTTACATGAAACCCTGAGAGCATCTGGTATTGATTTGAGTATGAGAGAGGCATGTAACACTCTCCCCTTAAGATGAATAGGAGGCTGACATGGTACATCCACTGGCTAATCTGTCCTTCTCCTGTAGATTGAGAGAGATGTCTTTACATAGCTGGGCTCTTGAGCGTCAGTGGCCTGCCTCGCAGGTGCCCCAGCACTGTGGACTGCTGAGGCTCACAACCCTGTTCAGGCAGCCTCAGCAGGACTAGATCCTTAGTCTACCAGTTATGTGGCTATTAGTAGACAACCGTCAACTCAGATGTTCTCTGGAATACATGTCTTTTAAATTGAACTTTGCTAAATTATAGATTAATTTGGAAAAATAAGTTCTGTGGTATTGGTTTTGAGATTGAGCAAATAAATGTTTGTCTCTTCCTTTCCAATATTTACATGCGCATACTTCCTCCCTCCAACACTCGTGTTGGCCTCCATAGGCTCACACGTGTGAGGGAAGCGTTGCACATATGACAACCAGCCCCACCCTTTCCTTTTTGCAGTGGCCCTCACCCAGCTGTCAAGCAATGCTGGGTCACCATTGGAACAGGGACGTCCTTGTTTCATTCTCAGCCTTACTGCCGATCTCTCTTGTGCCTCATGATGGAGTATGATACCAGCTACATATTTCCAGCAAATGTTATCTGTGATGTAAAGAAATCACAAGAACAATTGCTGATTTCCTTTCAAGCTGTTTAATAAATGTATTTGATAATTACTTAGATTCTCTCCCTTGGAAAATCACTGTAAATTATATTAATATATTTCATAGTATTGAGTTATTTCTATTATTCCTAGTAGTAAGTCTTGGGTAGTTGGTGGCCCACTATTCTCTGAATTTATTCCTTTGCTCGGTGTGAAAATACCCTATGAGTAACCTTACACTTACCAAGTCCAGTAGCTCTGTAAGTGCATTGTGTCGGTTTGTCTTTGGTAAGTTGAGGCTTAAATGTGCTGCTAGATTGCTACATCCAGGTGAAGACAGTTAGCAGCCTTCCATGCTCTGGGATCTTCACACTCAGCTGTTCCACACTGGGGAGTCTTGGATAGAAAGCCTAGTTTATGTCCTACAGGTTTTAGTGTTGTTCCCCTCTGCCATTGCATCCAGGCTTCTATGCATAGCACTCAGAGGTCAAGGGTTTCAAAGTTTCAGCTTTGCTTAAAACAGGATCTTATAAAGATTACTTAGTAATTAACGTTTATGACTATTACACTGTTAAGTGTGCCTGTAGCTGATATGCCAAGTTCATTAATTCTGTTATTCAGCTATTTGGGTTTGTTGCTAATATTACTCAGGTCTCCTGGGTCTTTGTATTCTACTTCTTCAATGTTCAAAAGTTGCTCAATGGGTTAAAATTCTTCAAAACCAGACCATTTTATCAAACTCCCTTGTGTGTTTTATTTTTGCCTAGTTTCTTGGGGGCTGGTATTTGAAGCACAGACACTCCTGACCACAGTGCGATAACTGCAGATTGAATGTGCCATGAAAGAAAAATTACCCTTTGCCCCATTCACTAGATTCAGTCCTTTTCTGGATTCAATACCAAGGCCTGCTGCACTGTTCATGTCTGAACTTGACCTGTTAGGTTCCGATCCATCTCTGGAACACCAAGGCCTCAGACTTCCTGTATGGCTTTACTGCAAAGAAACTCTTGCTTTTTCCTCTCAAAGCACCACATCATACTTTGTGTTTGTCCTAGAAGGTTCCAACCCTGTAGTTTGGCTGTATTATGACTGACTGACATGTCCAGCCAGGAATATATATATTTCCTGACCACTTCCTGTTTTATCCCTACCCCTTCCCAACTCTCCACGTCTTGGTGGCTGGCTTGCTAACATCTTTCCTTGTGCTGTCTTCAAAATTTGGCAAATTAAATATCCAATTTCTATTTTCCAGTAGTATCTTTCAGCTTTTTAAAGACAAAATTTAAAAACTGCCTTGACCTTATATTTTGCTGTAATTATTTCCATGCGACAAATTTTAAAGGGGAAAGCCTGGGCCTCCCTCCTCCACTGACCTTTCCTTATCAGATGTGGATAGCCCACAGATACAGCGGTGGCCAGAGAGAAGTTTAAATTAGTTCTTTGTGGCTTTTCCCGTGTGGCTTTGTTTGTGCCACAGAGCCTATTCAAGCAAGGAAAAGTGGTGTGCTAAGCACATGAGAACAGGAAAGGGTATGATTTGGTGGGAAGGGGAGGCACACACATACATTGAATGTTCTTTTCACTGATGTAGGTTTGGACTAGAAAAGCTATTTCTGGGTGTGTGTGGTAAGCAAGCGCTGTGATGCCAGTGGTGCATGCTGGATATCTGGAATGTGACCTTGCGGTCAAGTGATATGTTACATGTTAAGTTTTATCAAATGCTTCTTGATATCTGGGAACTCACTGGACTCATCAAAGTGACCTCTTTTCCTATTTAGCTGTGGAGAATGCTTCTGCTGTTGTTTATTTTTACATTGTCTCCTCTATCCCTTGCAAATTCTCACCTTCTCGACCTTCACGGTCTATGTTGAAGACCTAGGCAATTATTCATACTTCTTAACTTTAAATTGCTGTGCACGGCTTTCTCTTTTTCTTCCATTCGGGAGAAATGTCTGAGCCCCAATTTTCTTTAGTCCTACCCACGGATCTTGCAGGATTCTGAACAGAGGGGGAGGGTTTTATGGCAACAGTACTAGCTGTATGTGTGCAGAAATGCACACACAGAAGCCTCACAACTTTCTTTGCCTCTAAGAACTGTGATCCCCATTTTCATAACAGCCTGTGCTTGCTTTGTGGGAATCCCCTAGAATGTGAATTACGTCCCAATGTCACTTCCCTAGTCCTGCTTATTGAGCTTGGCTCCTCTCTTACAGGCACTCTACTTCCCAATACTTGGTAGGGTTTGGTGTGACCTTGCCTTGAGACCTGGCACTTTTTTTTCCTCCAGAACATTTTTGGCTGTGACATAGCAGAGATCTCAGTGACTCCATTCTCCATGTTCCTGGGTGAGGGGTTTCCTAGTTCTTGCTGGAGCCTTCTAGATCTCAGACTATTACTCAACTCCTGGGTTCAAACCCACTTCCATTGATGACAGTAATGTGCATTCGTGCTTGGGTACATGCATGCTTGCGTTCACGCACGTGCGTGTGCTCCCTCCTGGCTGTCCTACCATGCATGTGGTCCCAACTAATAACCCTGACACTTCCCTAGCTCCTTTCCTGTTCCTTCATTCTCCATGTTTGAGTCTACAGCACCTACAGAGCTGCTCTCAATTTTTCAAGCCTTTTCTTGTATGACTCTGGTTGATGATTTCCTCTTTCACGTTGATCCCATCTGCTTCCTATAACATAAGGATTCTTCAGAGTTTTGTCTTGTTGGTGGAGTTTTGTTTCCAGTTGTATTATTGGTTTAAACTCCTACCTTGAATTTGTCCACATTTGGAGTGTGAAAAGGAAGTGGCAAAGTATAGAGCCGGCCATCTTTCTCTTGTTTCTCTTCTATTTGTCTTCAGATGTGTTCAGGATCAGTTGCTTGAGTCGCCAATCTGCCTTTGCTCTACTTACCCTCAGCTGTCACTGAGATACAACATATGCCATCACTGAAAACTTTCCACTTAATAACTTATGAAAGATTTATTTCTAACTTCCCGTCTTCCTCACGTTTCTTGTTTTGTGTGAGTCAGATTTAGACTATCTCTTAAGTGGTTATTAATTAAAGTAGATTGGATGAATGTGGATTGTATCTATATTGGCAAAGTCAAATAGAATGCATATAACAATCCATGGAAATGAGCCAAAGAAATACAGGAGGCACTGTGAAGAGGAGACATATAATTGACAGGTTCAGAGTAAGGATGTCTGAAGTCTAATTGTGTTGCTATTACAAATATCCAAGGCTGAGCAGTCCAAAGTAAAGATGTTTATTTGGCTCGAGATCCTGGTGGTCGAAAGATCCAAATAGCATGGTAGGAACATTCTGGCAGGAGTTACCTGGCTGTGTCTAGTGAGTGAGGAAGGTGTCATCCACATGAAGAAGGATCCAAGACTGAGGTGGCTTATCTCTCCACTCTTCTGAGAATTGACCTAGTCTTGTGACAATTCTATTAATCCCTTCTGCTGCAGGGATTGAATGCATGACCTAGCCTCTCCTGGCTATGCTGTCCCTTAAAGCTCCTGCACCTCTTAATGTTGTCACTCCGGGACCAAGTTTCCAGAACACAAATCCTTGGGGACTAAACATACCCAAAGCCACACCCAGGACAATGAGCTCATCGGTGTGTTCAGAGATGCTGTAGCTTGGTGACTCACTAAGTCTCACAACTGAGCATCATCTGATTCCCACACACTGTGTCTGGGAAGATGAAGGGGTTAGTGGTGAAATCATTGGTCTCTAACCCTGTCATTCTCAGCCTTCACCATGCACCACAATCACCTGCAGGGCACGCTGCTGCCATAGATAGCTGGTCCTAACAGTTTCTGATTCTGCAGGTCTAGGGTAGGGCCTAAGAATGTGTGTGTGCTTGGAACAAGTTCTCAGATACTGTTGCCCCTGACCATGAGGGACACACCTGTGAGCCACTGAACTAGACCTGTGGGTTATCAGACTCCTGTCCATTGCAAACACTTGCTCTTTTTTTTTTTAATTAGTTCATTTCTTGTCTGACAGTTGATAATTGTATATATTTCTGGCACATAGCATACTATTTTAATATAAGTATACATTACCAAATTATAATGGTTGACTCAGAATAGCTAGGTCATCCATGTTCTAAAGCATTTCTTTGTAGTGAAGGCATTTAAAGTATTTTTCTAGCTCCTTTGACTTATATAACACTGTTGAGTACATCGTACGTATGTAATATTTGTAATAACTCACTAGCAAGAACTGATCTGGTCCTGGGATAATGCATTAATCTGTTCTGATGATGTTCTGCCTAGGATGCGATTAACCCTTAAAGTCTATTCCTCCTATCAGTGTGCATCTTTGTGGTCTTTAACCCCCACCCACCCTCTGTTTTCCCAGCCTCCCTACCTCAGTATCCATTGTCTTCTCCATTTCTGTACATCTTCAGCAACCTCTATGAGTGTGAACATGAGCAAAGTCCTGGATGTGCCCCGGCCTCAGTGTGCTTCACTGACACCCCAAATGGACTAGAACAGTAGAACTCCTACACAGGGCTGGAGTAAAGACAAATAAAATTAATGTACATAAAACCTCAAATGTATTACCAAGCTGCAAAAGCCACTCACAATATTCTTTAACAAAGTTAAACATGTAGAGTTTTAGAAAATGTATTCTTTCCATTCCTGCCATATAGATCCAAATATTCATGAAACGAAACATTGACCTCCCATCATACTGAAACAGTTCAACTTGTAGATTTTTATAAAGATGAAGCAAATGTGCCTATTAGCCAAAACTCTGTACATCATACATGTAACCTTACACTAAATTTGCAGAAATCAAGCAGCACCTACATTTCTCAATTTAGACTCTATATCAAGAAAAGGTCTGTTCGCCACACCAATGGTATACTTCCTTGGTACTCGTTCTCAAAGTGTTCCCCTGTCAGATCCATCAGCAAAGTCTGACAATTTGTTAAAACATCAATTTTTAAAGCCCTAGCCTAGTTTAGCTGAAGCTGAAATTCGATCCGGTGGGCTAAAGTCACCACAGGTTGCTGGGGTCCGCCAACTTTGTTAACCATTGTGGAATGCCAGCATCGGGGACAGGATTGGCTGTCCCCATACTCCCCGGTTTTACAGGTAGAAAACTCAAGTCTGGAAGGACAATGGCTCCTGTCAGGTCACAGAACAGACTACAGGGGAAGCTGAGGCTGGAGTTGTGCCTGTGGTCTGTCTGCTCTCCGGGCTTAGGCTGTGTGCTGGTCCTTTAGAGGTTTCTGTTTTGAGCATTGTGACTTATTCCCTTAGTTTTTAGTACTATTGTCACAGCTGTCGCAGAAGCTTCACAGGGAGTTCCACGGAGTCAAAGACGACAGGACACAACCTTCATGGGAGGCTGTGATGGCCATGGCTGGACAAGGGGACAGTGAACATGAAGCAGGAGGCTCAGAACTTCACGGTCTTCAGTTCCCCAGAGCACACAGTGGGGTTCTGAGAGAGGACATGTTAGTAAGATGGCACTGTAGACTTCCTGGCTGCCTGTGGTCTTGAGCTTATTTTAGTCTCTGTAAGAAGTCAGATTCCCCTAAGACACCAGCTGGCACTGGCAAAGCTAAAGGAAGTCAGGTTTGCTTGGAAAACGACTTGATTACATCAACATCCTCAATGTCTCTAATAGGTTCCCCCTTATTAGAGAAATGGAAAAGTGTGGAGCCAAAGCCCATATGTGTATCACCTTCATTAGAACAACGTAAGGGCTTCCAATGGTTGAGACCAGAGGTGTCAAAGTTGCCTTTGAGAATATTCAGTGTCATTTAATATTTTGGGGAAAATGACATCAAGTAACACTAAAATGGTTTCATATTTAAAACAAGTATGGGTATTCTGAGCAGTCTCACTTAGACGCAGTAGATCTGCCTTCCCATCTGTTAAGTCAAGGTCACATAGACAGCCATCGCTTCAGTTCCCTAGTGTGACTTCCAACCAGCTCTAACGTGGGCTCTGTTGCTTCTCCTGGGTCTCAGCTGTCTCACACTACAGCTGCAGTTCTGCAGATGTCTTTTCTGCATTGCAAAGCTATTTTTGCTATCAATTAAGAGCAGCAGGTGTACATCGAGATTAGGCATCAGGGACAGTTTATAAGACTGTTGCAAAAGAAATCTGAAATCATATAAGAAGTTAATGTTCTTGTTTAAAGACCCATGAAGTCCTAGCTTGAAAAAAATCAGCATCAGATTGCAATGCTGGATAAACCTTGAGCGGGGGGGGGGGGGGGGAGGTTTGCTATGTAGGCTTATTGGGAAATTCTGATAAAAAGATGAGAATCCTCAAAGCACAAGGTAGCAGAGTGCTTCAACAGGGGGACTGATTCCTTCAGAACCATGACCACAGAGTAAGCTTCTGTGTCCAAGCCAAGATCCACTCTTATCAGACTCCAAAGAAATTCCCTCACAGCCATCCTTAAGAGAGCAAGGCCTGAAGAACCCAGTCCAACCCAGTCCATGACACATAGCTAAGCACTGCTCTGCCTTGGAGCTTCACCCCCTGCCCATCGCATCCTACTTCCTGTGACTCAAGGATGCAGGAGCCAATGGTTCTGGGTGACTTATGAGGTTTGATTTGGGAATACATCTGTATTTTCATAGAAAATATTATGCCAATTTTATAATTATTAGTACAGATTTCTCTCTCTCTCTATTTACTACGTAGTTATGTCCTAATAAGCTTGCGAGCTGACAATATAAAGTTCTAAATGCCAGGAACATTTAAGTAACCTATCTAACAGTATAGCTTATCCTGGCTCCCTTACTCCCAGTAATGGAAACAGATCCACAGGAAGCACTTTACCATGGCAACAGCATCCCCTATAGCATACCTTAAATACACTCAGAGTAGTCACAATAATCTTGAAGGAGTATCATACCATGTGTCACTAGCCTGGAAACAAGTCAAAATTCACAATGTGGTTCCTACCTATGTTTTCTTACCATCTTAAAACTGAAACTAAAAATAAAGAAAATGAAAAGTTGAAATATTTTAAATAGGGATCACCTGTAATTTCCTCTCTGAGATGTTCAGGCAATGAGTGCAAATGTTCCCACCTTCCAATCCACTTTGTAGAAGCACTGGGGCCTCCGTGTGTGCCCTGGATGTTTATGTGCAGGCCCTGACACCATGTCCTGGCAGTTGTGTTACATCCTTGGAATAATGTTCTGTGTTTGACAGCTTACTGTCTCTGTGTTGAATGTGAAAATTGACCTGGAAAGGTGGGATCCTTAAGCATCCCCCTAAGGCAGAGAATCCAAAGGGCAACAGAGAGGAAGGAAGGAGAGAGACGCATAAAACACCAGGATCTCTTGTTCCAGAGAAGAGAAAGCTGAGCTGTGCCACACGACTGAGTAGTGTGTGGTCTCTTCTATGCATACCTCCAGCCTCATCTCTTAACTCAGGCCTAGGCACTGTGACAGACAGAGGCTCTGGGGCATGATGACAGTGTTCCTTTCTCCCTGTGCAGTCTGCCAGCTGAAGGAGTGGACAGGGGATCTCTACAGTTCTCTCTTTAGTGGCGCACGGTAGCATGTCCCCAGTACACTTGTTCTGCAGAGCCCTGTATCCCTTCTGGGAGGCCTCTTGAGGGAGAGGAAGTGGAAAAGGCACAGAAACCACAGAGAAGCAGGCCTCAACACTGAGGGTCCTGCCTTAACCGGTCAGCTGAGCTCACCCTTGGCAACATGTGAGCATCTAATTGGTAACCCCTGTGAAGCCCTTTCTTGTCTTTCCCCTTTTGGCAATGTACAAGACTACTAATTGCTTCCTTTCTTCCTGTTTTCCCCTCCGCACCCCCTGCACCCCCCTCCCGCCCCACTCTCCACTCCACCTAGCCTTGCCCCCTCTCCAGATTTTTCGTTCTGATATCTCCCTAGTTCCTCATTCACATGGATGCCATGGGATTGTCTTAGAGGGTGCAAACAAGGTACGCACTCCGAGAAGATGTGATGTTTTAGGCTAGTTGACACTGGCTCAGAGAACCGTCTAAGGGAGCACATAGTGTCTGGCCATGCATGGCCATAACCAACTGCACAGGATGGGTGGGGTCAGAGGATTTCACGGTCGTGGCCTGGGCTACTAGGCTGCATTCTTTGTGTCCCTCCACCCACAGAGGTTCATGAACAACACAGAGAAGTGAGTGTTGGCCAGTCAGGTGGGTGTACAAACCAAAGCCTGTAAGGTTTTATCGAGTTTTGCTGGTAGGTTCTTGACAAGGCTTATAACAACGTTCAATGCTTCAGTTTTCAGGACAGCTTGAGAAAAGGAGTGTTTGCCTGTTGTTTCATCAATACATTATGTCCGTACTGCACTGCTACCCTTGCTCAGAAGGGACCGCTCCAGAGAGCACTTGCAAAGCTCCTGGGCAGTGGACTATTTGGTTCATCAGCATGCTTTGTGCTGAGTTTTATGAGGCAGGCAGCATTCCACCGGCTGCTTCCAGAAGCCACAGCTCAGCATGTTTTCCAGAAATGATCTTAATAAAAGACACGTGAAAAAATCCAAAACCTCCTTACCAAGTGTGAAGTGAAAAATGTAAAAAGCGGTTGCAAAAATACCAAGGAACCTCGTGGGTGGACTCACTATCAAGGAGACCCTAGATCCCCTTCCTGGGTGAGCTATCAGCTTCCTATGTGGACACAGTGAAAGCCGCTTTCCAGAAAGATTCATTATGGAGGGGAAGCAACGTATGCCAAGGCAAACAATTGAGCTTGCTCTGTTAGCACAGCTGAGTGACTGTTTCCCCGCTGTCATGGTAGCTAACTGGAGGTTTCTGGTTTGAGGCATCCAACCCTTACACCCTCTACTCTGCCACCCTCTAGCCTGCAGTGCTGCAGACCCCTTAGGAAAATCTTCACCACACGGGTCCCCCAAGGATCCTGATGCCTTTGCCTGTACCATACAAGTTCCTACAGGTTGGCGTTGACTCTCCGAGTTTCTGGAGATGTCATGCTGGAATTAACTTACCTTTCACCTATAAACTTGCGAAAACTTTATGGAAGGAAATCGCATCAAATCTCTTATGATCTATGACTCAGACTCTGGTCAAGATTTTTAATGAATTTATAATACGGAAGTGTGCTCTTAGGTGCACAGCATGTGAAAGATGCTCTTTGGCGCACTGATAAGCCCATTGCAAATTGACAATATCACACACGAAAAAGCATTTAGTACATAGCTTAGCACACCTTAAATGTGCTTAGAACACCTATCTTGGGGCAAACTTTGCCTATAGCTGGGAAAAGTCAGGTCATGCGCTGGTTTATAATGTACTGTATCACACACAGTATGCTGAACTTGAAGTAAGAATGGTATCTTCTGCAGCACTGTAAACTAAAAAATCATAATCAGAATCTTATAAGATGGAACTATCTACAGATAGGATACATTACAGACTTATTGCAAATACTGAGCTTTTCATGAATAGAGTACATGCTCAATAAATTATAAACTCAGTTACAAATGAGTGCTGGAATAATATGAAACACTATATGGAATAATAAACTCATAAGAGACATGATTGATTTGTATGGCCTGCAATGGGAAGAGGCCAGTTGGCTCTTAAGCAGAAAAACTCACTTTTAGCATAGCACACATAGACATTGTCTACAGAAAACAGAATATTTTCTTAGTAATGCAATGTGAAAGAACATGCCTTGAATGCTGGTAGTGTTTCTGGGACCTAGAAAAAGGCAAAGAGCATTGTGGGGGATTTTCACACTCCCATACATTCGAATAACTCTGCTGGTAGAACATGATCTGCCAGGGCTCTTCCACTCAGCTGTTTATGCTGGTACTGTGACCCGGTCCAGAACATCTCTGCCACCTTTTGCATCCCCTCCCTAAGTATGCCTGAAAAGAAGAGGGTAAATTGGGAGCTGGAGAGATGGCTCAGTGGTTAAGAGCACTGACTGCTCTTCTGAAGGTCCTGAGTTCAATTCCCAGTAACCACATGGTGGCTCACAACCACCCGTAATGAGAGCTGATGTCCTCTTCTGGGGTGTTTGAAGACAGCTATAGTGTACTTACATATAGCAATAAATAAATCTAAAAAAAAAAAAAAAGAGGCTAAATTTAACCTGGGGGTGGGGGCTGAGGAGGGAAAGAGAGCCACTTGGGTAAATAGCTCATATGCATGTTTATAATGTTTTGACTATTTTTATAATCACCAAAAAGATTGGGAAACATAGAAGCAAGGGAGCAAAATTGAAACTACTTACTTTGCAAATGACATAAGCAGGTTCCCTAGATGCCTGTTGTCTTGGTCCTTTGAGTCTTTCTGAGGAGGGATGGCCAAGGAGTCTGAAGAATGACTCTACTGTCCCTGGATTCTGCATCTGTAGATACAGCATGCCCCAAATACTCAAGATACATGTGCATGAACACGTAGAGGTTTATATCATTTGTAATTCCCCAAACAGTAAGGTATAATTAGTGTCTATGCAGCACTCACAAGGCACTGAGCCACCCATCCTCCAGGACTGATAGGAATATACATAAGACCACGTGAAGGTTATGTACAAACACTGTGTCATTTTAGACCAGACACTTGAGCTTCCTCAGGTTTGGGCATTTGTGGAAAGTGGGTCCTGAAGTCAACCCCACATAGATACTGAGAGGTGACTCTAATTCAAGCTCCAATCACATCAAGAAACCCTTTCAAGAGACTACCACCAAGGAAGTGAGCCACAGCAAACACAGGGAGCTATGATACCAGGGTAGGAGACCCAGAGCAAAGCTTTGTCAGAAACCCAGTCAGCGTAGCAGACCTGAGCACCACGCTGCAGGTTCCTGGCAGGTGCTGGTAAAAGTGCAGATACGAGGATTGCCAGGCAGAAGGGACTCGAGGGAGTGCCAGGTCTGGGAGAGTGTGGCAGGAATGGCAGGCATGTGCCAGAGGCCACTCTAGAAATTTTCCTCTGACAAGATACTTCCCCACTGTGATGCATGCAAACTCCAGGTGTCAGCCTATCCAGTAACCCTGAAATATGGCTGATGCCAATGCTGCCCCTGCCTCTCATCCATCAGAGGGTCTCTGCACACCTGAGCCAACTTCCATGCCTTGTGATGGCGTCTCTGGCCTTTAGTCCCCTTTCTGGCTCTGTTGGGGTTAGGGGAGCACATATGCATTTGAGCAGTAAAAAGTGTCTCAAGTTCATGTCCTGGTCATTTTCTCTCTCGTGACTTCTTCCTGCCATTCTTAGTTAGGGCTACCACCTGATACCCCCTGAGCGACCGTTTTCTTGTGTGGTCTGAGGCTTTGGCTCCTTCAATACCTTTGTTTAAGATCACTGTCACATTGATGAAGTCAGCATTTCTCTGAAGAGAAATATGCTCTCTCCAGTTTTCATGAGATGTACCCGCTTCTTGCACAAAGCCTGTCACTCACACTGGCTTAGGCCAGTTTCTGTCTGTCAGCACAGTCATTCCTGGCACTAATCAACCTAAACTTTAAACAGACTTCCCTTTCCCTTCAGCCTTTCTGCTGTGAGATACTATGTAGCCCGTACAAGTAATGAGCCGCCATTTCCTGCCTAGAGTAGAAAGTGGTCCCTGAAGAGTATTCGTTTGAAAACAAGAGTTGTGTGAAAACATGCTCTGAAGGGTCAACTTTCCTCAAGCCTCCTCCTAGGCCTCAAACCTGGGTATCTTGCTTTCCAAACTCTGGGAACAGAGTCCTGTGTAGTTCCTTCAGGCACACTGCGGTGCTATGTGTGTGGGCAACTTGTTGTGGCATTGGTTTGGGGCTGGCCTTCGGAGGTGGCTCAGGGACCTAATGCCTGATTTCCTTTTTCTCAGGGTTGTGTAGGCCAGGGCGGTCCCCTTATTCAGTCAGGTTAAGCTCTGGTAGAGAAGAAAGCTTTACCTACTGTGTAGGTCTCCAGAAATGGCTGTAAGAAATGGCTACAAACTCAGCAGCTTTCAGCAACAGATGCTGGTCCTGGTTCTGGAGGCTAGGAGACTGAGGTCAAGATATTGGCCGAGCCAGGCTTCCTACCGAGGCTCTGCAGCTTGCTCTTTCCTTCCCCTTTCAGCTTTGGTCACCATCCTAACATTTCTGGTCAGGGATGGCATCACTCCGACGTGTAGCTGGATCTTCACCAGGCTGTGTAGGTCTAAAGATAGATTTGATAGCATTAGGGGCACCTGGTACCCTGGGATGAGCTCCTCTCAAACCCTTTCTCACGTCTTTAGTCATACAGTGATATTTACAGGCTGCGGGGACCAGACACAGATGTATCTTTGGGGAATTACAGTATACCCCACTCAACCCGTGATAGCAATGCTGTGGTGTCAGAAACACAACCCATACTTTCTCCCTAGAATAGAAAGTCTAGCAGTTAGCCAATGGCCAAGAGGGTGCTGCATTTATGTGCTAGGTGAAAAGATGTGTTCTGTCTGTCTTTGTTGCTCTGATCTCTGTGCCTGCTGGGCCAATGCCAGATCTCCCCCTGCCCCCCCCCATCCTCATGTTGCCATATGATAGTGTAGTGAATAGGACAGCTGTCATTTCTTAGAATTCTGATCTGCAAAGTGTGCAGGAAGAGCTTGCAGGTCTTAGGGGTTTTTAGGTGCCCTATACCAGGGCTTCTGGCTCAGGTGTTCTGACACCTACTGTCAGTGCAAACTCTGATTTCATGGGTGTTAGCTCTCCACTCTGAATCCAGTTCAGTTTGTGAAATTCCAGGGACTCAATGGGTCCTTTCTACTTTCCCCTGATATGGCATGGGAAAGGGGTAAAAAAAAAAATATCTGGAATCTTCCTCTATGCTGAGGGTAAAAAAACTTGGTGCTGACAAAATGTCCTATGATGTGAAACAAATTCTTCTTCCTATTTCCCAATTCTCTGATAAATAAGTATGAAGGCCAATAGACGATCTCAAGAGGGAAAACAGCTCTGTGACCAAAGTATCTGAAAGAACATGAAAGAGGAAAGCTTTATATTGTGTTGTGGTTCCAGAGGGCTCTGTCCATGGCTGCTTGATCTCAGGGGCTTGGCCAACGCATCAGGAAAGCAGTGGAGCATGACAGGGGTGATTCTCACCTCAGAGCAGACAGCAAGCAGAGAGAAGGGGACACAGGAAGAGGCCAGGGCAGAGCTAGCTCCCAAGTTCATCCCAGTGACCTACTTCCTTTACTCGCTACCTTTCAATAACTCTTAGTGACGTCATCATATCATGAGTTCACGGAGGACTATTAGTTCATTGCTTAAGTCGGTTGTCTGTAGGCATCGTGCTCCTTGACATGGCCATGCTGAGGTCAATAATACACAGTCACTCAGGACTGTATCTGTTCCCCATGTTTCTAGGCTTAAATCAAAGGAGTGGTCATATGCCCTAAACTGCAGAGCTTTTTCTTTTTGAGTACCAGCTCCATCGCCATTGTTACCATTCCAATGACACATTGATAGACCACAGGCAAGAGGGGGTCTGCTTCCTTCTGCCTCACACCTCTACCTCCGAGGCTTTCTGGGAGCCTGTGTTCTGAGTCTTCATCCAGGCCCACACCAGTCTGCAAACACTTATTCTTCGATCCACCAGTCCATGCAGACCACCAGCATCAACTGAAACCAACATGCTGTCAATAGGCAAAAGCCTCTGGGTATTAGGACTGAATCCAGACAGGGCCTGTGACTTACTTATGAACTCGTGTGGCTTTTGACTTCTGCCTGGTTTGCCAGATTGCTGACATGTTCTTAAATTACCCAGGTTGTATTTTTCCCTTCTTCTCTGTTGCTTGAGAAGGTAAAGCTTCAGGCACGTGGGCTCCCTCTGCTCATAACAGGGGAACATTTCACTGGCTACTGTCATCCTTCCAGGCCACGGGGATCATTTGAACTCAGCATTTAGGACCCAAGGAGTAGAGAGTAGAGAATGTGTCGAAGATAAGAGCCATGTCTTTCGTTTAATCTGCATAGATACCCATGATAGAAATTTTTGTGACCATTAAAGGAACTCCCATGCAGCCAGCACCCATGCATTTGCAAATTGACTTCACATAGTCTACAGAGATGTAAAAAACTATCGGCTGCTTTAAGAGTTGAGGTGGTGAGCACTGGAGATGAGTTTGTCAGATCCCACGAGTCATTTTACAGCCTAGAAATGGCCTGTAAGTTCGGGGAACAGTGAACTTTGTCTTCTTAAAAACATTCCAAAAGGTTTGATTTGTGACCTAGTCTCCATAACTCCACCCCTCCTGGAAGATACTACCCATTCTCAAATTTAGCACTCCCTGGAAGTTCAGATCGGGCCTGATCAACAGATTGTAACTTCCAGATTAAAGATGGGGATTGCTCCACCAACATTCTAGTCCCACTCTGCAGATTACTCACAGAGAACATCAAAGGGAGGTAGAGAGAGCAGCAGCGACTTCCCATGCTGGATGGTCATTTCCTAAAAGGGAACTCTCACTTGGCTTTCCTAAGCCTGTTAAGTTGACTCCTGTAAATTTACTCTGGATGTTAAAAGCATCGTCTTCTGGCCTCTCTGCCTCCAAATATCCACACAGCCCCAGGACGTCCATTGCTGGACAATGCTGGTTCAAAATAGGTCCACAGAGTTTGGGATACTCCTTTTTTTTTCTTTTAGAGATTCAGAGTGCCAAGGCATTCATTTTCACTCTTTTTATTATTATTATTAGATATTTTCTTTATTTACATGTCATATGATTTCTCCTTTCTCAGTTTCCCCTCCCTCCCCAAAAAAAATCCAAAAAACAACAAGAACAAAACCCTGTTCCCTCCCCCTCCTCCTACTCGACACCCCACCCTCTCCCACTTATTGGCCCTGGTATTCCCCTACACTGGGGCACAGAACCTTCACAGGGCCAAGGGCCTCTCCTCCCATTGATGACCAACTTGGCCATCCTCTACTATACACATGCTGCCAGAGCAATCAGTCCCACC
>JADRCD010210160.1:23650-60332 GCA_019843815.1 Montemys delectorum | reverse complement strand
TATTCATATTCACCAGAACAGTCTTTAAATGTCCTAAAATAGATGGGTGACAAAGTGGCATATACTTACTGTCATGGTTACTTTTAATTACCATCTTGATTCTACTTAGAATCACATGTGAAAATCCCTCAGTGACGGATTATCTAGGCCAGGTTGACCTGTAGGCATCTCTGTGGGAGATGGTCTTGATTGCCTCAATTAGTGGGAGATGACGCAGCCTGAAAGTGAGTTCCTTGGTTTGGTGCACTAGACTCTGTGAAAGTCGAGAAAGCTAGCTGAGTCCGAACATGTGTACATTTATTTGTTTTTGCCTTTGACAGCGAATGTCATGTGTCCAGATGGTCCAAGTTCCTGCCTTATTTTCTCCAGTGATGGGCTGTAAATGTAGATATGTAATCCAACACTCCCTTAAGGTGCGGCGTGTCAGAATATTTTATTACAGCATTAGGAATGAAATTAGGACACGTATGTTAGCATGTCCATTGCTGTTGTCCTTGGTCAGCTCATATTTAGACAGTCATTTAACATGATACAGACTAAGCAGGTTGTATTTATATGCTTTAACAATATATATGTATATATGTACATATACATATATGGATATAATCACAATCAATGAAAAAAGAGGTTACAAATTAGAAAGAGAGCAAGGAGGGGTACATGAGAGGGTTTGGAGAGCAGAACGGGAAGGAGGAAATGATGTAACTATAGTTTAATAAAAGTGAAAGGTTATTTTTATGAATTGTCTCATTTGATTGGCCTATGGGTATTTCTGGGGGATACTTTTCTTAGTTGGTAATTGATGCAGAAGGGCTCAGCCCACTGTGCAGGGTGCCACCATAAGCCAGTTAACCAAATTCCTTTGCGGCCTCTCCTTCAGTCGCTGCCTTGAGTTCTGGCCTTGGCTTCCTTATATGGTGGCCTCTTATCTGTAGGTCAAATAAAAGCAGGCTCCAAGTTACTTGAGGTCATAATGTGTATCATAATAACAGAAAACACATGCCCACAGGGAACTTAGAAAGAAGAAATTTTACTTTTGTGGCTCAATCCTGAAACTATGCTTTCAGACCCTGGTTGTTATTAAATACCCCGTCCCCAAAGGCCTATCCATCTCTTAATGGATCCCTTGACCTTCTCTTGAACCTACTCCTTTCTTTCTTTAGTGGTCACAATGGAGTATGTTTTAGCATGAAAGAGGCCACTTGCAAGACCCACTCTTACTTATAAAAGATATCTGACTTTTAAATTTCTCTCTTAAACTCTCACCTACAATCCCACGATACACTCTTTTCTAAATCTACCTGCTATTATTATGTTTAAAATCATTCAGAGTTTATGAAAAAATACAAAAGCCACTAGTTGGGTGTGATTGTGGTCGCTTGTTGAATTGGCAAACACCTTAGCGCTCCAAGCTATGCACCCTTGAGACAAATATGACGCTGTATCTCCTATGGACACCATGATTTCCATATCAGCATGGAAAAAATTTCTGGGATGAAGAGTGACAATTACTTAAATGTGACCCACATGACATCATCATATCTGAAAACAAAAAGAAAGAAATGTAAATTTTGATGCCGAGAAAAAATTTTGACTTTTAACTTTGTATTACTTATTTACTTAACTTTCCCATATTTTTACTGGAAGAAATGATTGACAAGTCAAAATTAAAGTCTAGTAATACTTGTGCTATTTATTTTGTTATGAAAGTAAATGAAATGGTTATTGTTTTAGATACATGGTATTCTATAAGGTAGCGATAGATGAAGTTCCTTTATTCTGAGAGCTTATCTTGCTGATCTTGTTACACACTACATTAAATACTGTGTATCCAGAAAGTTGTTTTATTGTGGTGTCCGGCAGAACTGTTCCTGAGAAAGTATCTCTGAGCTAAAGTGAAAACCAAAACAGAATAGAAAGCCTGTGTGCAGAAGAAACAACGTGTCAGTCGGAGAAATGGTTTTGGTGGGAAAGTGGAAGGCATGCTTCAGCAATGGAGGTCAACTAACTGTCTATTAAAGAGATTGTGAAATAAGACTGGACAGAGACAAGGAAGTGGATTAAGAATAATCTTTAGTAAAGAATGGTTGTTATTAACCATTTTGGCATTGAGATATGGGTGAGGCAGCTTCTTACTTTTAACTCATCTTTATTAATACCAGTGCTTTCTCACATATATCTCGAATATAAATCTTAGAAATATTGATGTCCCAGTCATTGTACTAGGTACTTTTATTCTATATTATAAAGATGTCCTAACAACCCTGAAATGAGATATTCATGGTGTATTTAAGATCATAGAAGACTCCCCACAATTATATGTTCCTCCTCTTTAGGATGGGATTGTGGTTTAGAAACTCCAATGTCTTACAGGTACCCATAATCCTTCATGGTTAATTTACTCTCATACAATATGGTGGACTTTTATTTATAATACAGTTCTTATTACTCTTAGATTAATAACCATGATCTTTTAAAAAGTGTTTACTTTGCCAGGTGTTGTCCTTGGCCACTGGCAGCTTTCAAGCTTGGAAAAGATGAGGTGCAATTATAGATGATATCTGAGAGAGAGAAAGAGAGAGAGAGAGAGAGAGAGAGAGAGAGAGAGAGAGAGAGAGAGATCACTACAGAGTTGGAGCTCACCTCTTAGGCTTCTGGGATATTCTTAAGAACAGAGAGATTTCTTTGGATATTTGTTTCTTTCCACAGCCTCTGGCTCTCCACAAGAAAAGCCTGGGCTGTATTTAAAAAAATTAGGTGGTCAAATTTTCAGTGAAATGCTATTTTTCTACACTATTTTATGAAATTTGCAAAGTTCTCCATGGTCTGAGTTACAAAGCAAATGAGGATGTCGGCCAAAAGCTCACTCTTCAGGGCTCCGCTCTATCCAGTGTGATTATCTGCTGAGTTCCCAGACACTGATCACTTTTTAATGATCTGTTCACTCATCTGTCGCCTAAAGAGCATCTGGGCGGCTTTAGTGGTATTAGAGAACGGTGTGAGTGAGAGGTGAGGGAGGGAATGGTCCCTCGGCTCTGACTATTCATATATTTTAAGACCTAATGTTCTCCTTTAACTTGAAGCACTTGAGACACTTTCTGTGATTTTTTATGACAAAGAGCAACCACAGCTCTGGGATTAGAAAACACATGATGTTTCTTGGTATCAAGGGCCTCAAGAATGGAGATGGTGTCATGCGAAGGCGGCCAAGACGGGGGTTCAGTTTCCTGAGAGAACTGTCCTACAGATGGTGCATGGAAAGCAAAGCCATCCCCAAGGTTTACTCCAGCCTGAGTAGGCTGCAGGAGACAGGCACTGGCCTGGGGAAAGGAGATGCTTTGTCTCTAGAAGAAGGCGGGTGGAGCATTCTGCTTGTCTCTGTCTCTCATTCAGGTTACCTCAAAGGTGGGTCAGTTCAATATGGAAAGCAATGAGTAGGAAAGGAAGACAGAGAAATCACAGAGACATGGGAAGGAAAGGCGCCTCCTACTCAGAGTCTGTTTAAAGTCTCCACCTATCTGAGTAGCAAGAGCTCAAGCACAATTCATAGGAACTGTCAAAGCTGGCTATAGAGAGACCATGTTGATTTCATACATAGGCATTTCATGTTAAAAATAGCAATGAGCCAAGTCAGGTAAAGAAGCCTGCTGCCGAGTCTGAAGACTTCAATGAACTCCCCAGCCTCTGATACCCACATGGTGGAAGGAGTGATGAGGACAAGGCTCCTAAATGTCAGTCACTGACTTTTACTTGAGTTCCATGTCATGAGTTCTCATTCATAATAGGCACTGTATATTTAAAAAAAAGTATGAGTTTATCTTCTGAGTTATATTAGTTTTATCTCCATTACATCCAAAAAGTAATTCTTTTCATTAAATGTCTCATTCATCACTTTTGTTTGTTTTATGCCGCATCCTACGTTCTTCAGAGTCATAATTTCAGAGCATGTGCAAGCACTAATAGTTTGTTAATTTCCAAACTCCATGCCTTCTCTATATCTCTCCAAGTTATTGATTCTTTAGTTACTATCTAGGTTTTTTCATTGATTTGAATTCCTTTTATACTACTTTTACGTAAAAATACCATCATTGTTAGTCGTTCTGCTTTGTCAAACTATACCCTAACGATTGCGTGATGGAATAGATGTACCCTGGCATCTGCTGTAGCTGTTACCTGCAGCTGTTCCTCAAGGCACTGGACTATCCACAACCATACACACACATACACACACACACACACACACACACACACACACACAATCCTGAGTCAGGTGCCAATGAACAACTTCCCAAGAGTCTCTTTCGATTGATTTTGTCACTGAGCCAAATCAACAGCAGGGTACCACACTGTGAACAGAGATGAGAAGGCTACATACTCTGAATGCTGTCTATTTCACACATTGGTATATTGTTCCTGATATGCATATACTCATCACAACCTCTTTGCATCTCTGGGTTACTGCCAAGTTTTGTTGAGTGATGATGCATGTGATTCTTTTGTTCATGTTTTTCTGTATGTATATGTAATTCTCTGTGTGTTGCATGTCTGGAGGGCAGTTGCAGGTGCATATCTAGGCATGTATATTACATGAAAAGAAGATGTTTTCTGTTCTATCATTCTCTTCCACATTCCTTTGAGTTAGAGTCCCACAGTGAATCTGGAGCTATGCTGACAAACAAAAATCATCATCAATCCTCCTGACTTTCCTCTTCATCCCAGTGATGGCTTGGTTATAAGCACAGGTCACATTTATCTTTTTGTTTACTTGTGTGGGTGGACTGGGTAAGCAAAAGCAGGTCTCTTGCTTTGCAGGAAGCACATTTACCCACTGAGTCTTCTCTTAACTTTTGTTGTCTATTGAGACAATATCTGGCTGTGTAGCTCAAAGCTGCTCTTGAACTCCCAATCCTGCTTAGCCTCCCGGTGATGAGATTCTGGCTTGTAACACTACATACGTGACGTATCTTTTTTTTTTTTTTTTTAATTTGGAAATTATTTGATATGCATGATCTATTAATCACTTTATTTTCTATTTTTCTAAAAGCATTAATTCAACAACAATTTATTAAACATCCACTGAATAAAAAGTAACACTTCTGGGGCTGAGGACTCAGCTGTGAGGACCACAGACAAATAGCTCTGTTCATTATTCAGGTTGAGATATAAGACATGTAAAAAAGTGTAAAACAAATATTGTTAAGTACTACCATAATCAAAAAGAAGGACGTTGGAAAAAGAAGAGGGAAGAATGGACAGGAAGGCAGGATGAAAAAGAAAAGAGATAAAACAGTTAGAAAAGGCTCTTTCTCTTACGGTCCCAGACGGTGCGGGAGCCGCGGGTAACCGTGCAGACATGGCCAAGTCCAAGAACCACACCACACACAACCAGTCCCGCAAATGGCACAGAAATGGCATCAAGAAACCCCGGTCACAAAGATACGAATCTCTAAAGGGGGTTGACCCCAAGTTCCTGAGGAACATGCGCTTTGCCAAGAAACACAACAAGAAAGGCCTGAAGAAAATGCAGGCCAACAACGCAAAGGCAGTGAGTGCACGTGCAGAGGCCATCAAGGCCCTGGTGAAGCCTCAGGCCATCAAGCCCAAGATGCCAAAGGGTCCCAGCCGCAAACTCAGCCGTCTGGCGTTCATCGCTCACCCCAAGCTTGGGAAGAAGATTCGAAGCTACATGGCTAAGGGTCAAAGGCTCTGCCAACCAAAGCCCGAGGTTCAAACAAAGGCAGGGGTCAAAGCTCCAGCTAAGGCCCAGGCTTCAGCTCCAGCTCAGGCTCCCAAAGGTGCCCAGGCCCCCAAAGGTGCCCAGGCCTCTGTGAAGGCCCCATAGAAAAGGCTCCTGCCAGTGTGAAGATGGATGGACTGCTGTGACACACCTACTTACACAGTTTGCAGATGACCAGTGTCCTATGCTGTTTTTACAAATAAACTGGAGGCAAGATCTGTTTAAAAAAAAAAAAAAACAGTTAGAAAAGAAGGAAGAAAGTACTAGGAGAAAAGAAAAGAAAAGGTAGGTAGACGTGGTACAGAACAACTGGTGGCAAATTTAACAGTGTTTCAAGACGAAGCATCTCAAGCTTGCACCATTTAATCATTCGTGTAAAGAAAATGTGGCCAGGAAGCATAAGAATATGATAGGAGACCAAGTGAGAATAACTGAGGTCAGGCACACCAAGGGTAAAATGAGGCTGGAAGAACAGAGTTAGAAACAAGAATGAGCAGACTTTTATCAAAGAAAATCATGAACCATCTTCAACAGCAGGTTTAGAAATCTTTGTCGTACCTTCCTCCAACTTGTATGCTACGTGGGGAACCCAGACCTTGGGACACACTGGCTAATCACTCTATCATTGAACAATATCTTCAGAAGTAACTGAAGAATATTATGTAATCCTTTTTAGGATGACGTTAAAATAGTAGTTAGAATGAAGTTGTGTGTGTGTGTGTGTGTGTGTGTGTGAGTGTGCATGCACACTAGAGTCTATTGGCAGGTACGTGCAGAACAATGCACATGTGGAGGTCAGAGGTGGGTCTCTGGTGTGAGTTCCCACGCCAGCTCTGCTTTAGATGAGCTCTCCTCGTTGTTTGCCAGACTAACTGAAATGTGAACGTCTCAGGATTCTCTCTCCATCAGAATTACAAACAGAATAATCAACAAAATCCAGGCTTCTGTGCATTCTGGACATTTGAACCCAGGTCCTCAAGCTTGCACAGCCACCATAGGATGGGAGGAGGCTCCATTAGGGTCTACGGGGGCCAATTCTAGTTAAGACTACTAGCACTGTGGGATATGGATCCTGAGGTGGCCACTTCCTGTAACAAGGCAGGACTCCTAGTGGAGGGATAAGGACAGCGACTCATGAAGAAAACTTTAGACCCAATATGTGCCCTACCTACAATATGTATAGGCACAAAATAGAACAGAGAACTAAAAAAACGACCAACCAATGATTGGCCCAAACTGAGACTCATCCCATGGTCAAGGACCGATTCCTGACACTAGTAATGATACTCCGATATGCCTGCTGACAGGAACCTAGTATAATTGTCCACTGAGAGGCTTCACTCATCAGCCAATGGAAAGAGATGCAGAGAATCACAGCCAATCATTAGATGGATCTTAGGGAGCCTTAAGGTAAATTTTTTAGAAAGACTGAGGGATCTAAAGAGGATAGGGACTCTACAGGAATACCAACACACTCAAATAGTCTTGATGCTTGGGGCCTCCTAGAGACAGAACACCAACTAAAGAACAAGCATGGGCTGGGCCTAGGCCCCCTGCACATAATATAGCAGATGAGCAATGTGGTCTTCGTGCAGCTTCCGCCCCAAAACTGGAATGGGGCCTATTCCTGAGCCTGTTGCTTGCCTGTGGATTCTGCTCCACAAATGGACCACATTGTCTGGCTGAAGTGGGAGAGTAGGTGCCTAGTCCCACAGTGACTTGATGTGCAGTGTGTGTGTGTGTGTGTGTGTGTGTGTGTAGGGGGAATGTTAGTGGGGGTGTGTGACACCCAGAGGGTAGTTTCCTCTTCTCAAAAGAGAAGGGGAAGGTGGAAGCTGGTTGGACTTGCAAGAGGGGTTATTGGGAGTGTGGCTGAACCTGGGTTATCAAAGTGAATAAATAAATAAAATTTTAAAAATATTCTAATGCAAAACAACTAAAAGTGTTTTAAGTAAGCAACTGTACTGGCTGGTTTTGCGTGCCAACTTGACACAGGCTGGAGTTATCACAGAGAAGGGAGCTTCAGTTGAGGAAATGCCTCCATGAGATCCAGCTGTGGGACATTTTCTCAATTAGTGATCAAAGGGGTAGGGCCCCTTGTGGGTGTTGCCATCCTTGGGTTGGAAGTCTTGGGTTCTATAAGAGAGCAGGCTGAGCAAGCCAGGGGAAGCAAGCCAGCAAGGAACATCCATCCATGGCCTCTGCATCAGCTCCTGCTTCCTGACCTGCTTGAGTTCCAGTCCTGACTTCCTCTAGTGATCAACAGCCATGTGGAAGTGTAAGCCGAATAAACCCTTTCCTCCCCAACTTGCTTCTTGGTCATGATGTTTGTGCAGGAACAGAAACCCTGACTGAGACAGCAACAGTATAACTTGCTTTCTTTCTCAGAAAAAAGCAAAGATAAATGCCCAAGTCCATGTCCCACTGATCTGGACCATGAAAGACTTCCCAACACAACCGTGACTTTCTTATCAGCTGTCCCAGGAGCCTTAGGAGCTGGTATTTTAGGTGGATATGAGTGACCTGATGTGGGTGCTGGGAATAAACTCTGGTACCCTTCAAGAGCAGGTGCTCTCAAACCCTGAACCGTGTACATAGTGTTTATACTTTTTTCATTATTATTGGGTGTGCCTGTGTGTATGTGTGTAGAATTTGTGAAACTTTGTTTTCTTCTTCTACCAAATGAGTTCTAGGTATTAATCTGAGATTTTTAGGCTTGGCAGCAAGCACCTTTACCCACTAGACCATCTGCGGCTCTCCTTCCTTGATTTCGTGGCAGAGTCACTCTTGTCACTAACCTGCAGCCTTCAGGTAAACTGGCCTTTGAACACAGTGCTCTTCTGGTATCCACCTCCTATCTCTCTGTATATGTCTCATTATCATAAGTGATAAAATTATCTTCCAGTAAATTTCATTTTCTAACATTTTACTTCTCAGTGGTCATGCTAAATGACATGTGTATAGAAATCTTAAGTGTAGCCACCTACGGGTTTGACTTTAGGCAAAGGTCCATTATAGGCCTTCTGAGAGTTACACAGTCAGTGCTTTCTGTGTGCCTGGATTGGTGATGACTTAGAACAAAAAGTAAAGGTCAGTTGCTCGGTGCTGCTAAGAACAACCTTTTACTCCCAGCTCTTTGGAAAAGCACCTGATTTAGCAAATGCAGATGAACATTACAAGGAAGCTATTTGATGACTTCCAGGACCTGAGTTTCCAGGTTAAAAGAACTCCCCATTGGTAGAGATCTACAGAACTGCACATAGGAAGGAAAAATCCTCTTGTCCCTTGGGAGATTTTTAAAATGATTGAAAACGCTAAGTATTAGGACAGGAGCAACCTGAACATTTAATATTAATGCTGTACATTCAAGTACTTTCCTGAATCCAGGAGGCCAACAGGGACTTCTCTCCTCAGGAAGGCTGTGGGGTCTGCGAAGGTCAGCTATATTATAAGCATTTGTTTCATAATGTAGTTAGCTGGCCATTACACAGTGAAACCTCTAGAAAGCAGTGACATTTCCTCTTTAACCTGAATACTTGAGGTCATAGGATATGAAAACACTGTCTGATATTAGTAGAAAAATTGTTTTGTGCAAAGCACTCAGAAAATGTTACTTGTGTCAAATGAATTAAATATTCATTTTGAGAGTAGAAGCTCTCTGTTAATTGAGAGGAAATAGTGGGAGCCGCTGAACTCTCAATTCAGCCTAGCAGATAGTGCTGAAGTCTCCCTGCACTGGGGCCCAGTTCCAGACAAGCCACCAAGCTAATCGACAGTCTCAGTTCACAGCTTTTCTCACTGTACCTTTCATGCTCACATCTGAACTTCTGCACATCTCATCTCTGTGAAGCAGGAAATGGATTCATTGATGGCTATGGTGTGTGTGTGTGTGTGTGTGTGTGTGTGTGTGTGTGTATGTGTGAGTGGTGATTTCACACAAAGGTACTTAGATGAGTTTCTGGTACAAGTAAGTTCATTACCCTTATGAATCCATGAAGGAAGGCAGTGAGAAGATATGCATATCAGAGTCCCCCAGGAAGAAACAGAAGAGCTAAGGTTTTAAAATTATTTTTATTTAATTAAAATATAAGTATATAATTTCCCCTTCTCCCTCCAGCCTCTCACGTGCCCAGTCATTTTTGAATTCATAACCTCTTCTTTAATATTTGTTGATACATATTATGGGCTAGCCACCAGGGATCGCTTAACAGCAGCAAGCTCACCTCTGGAGAAGACTAATTAGCCCTTTCTCAGCAATTTTTAATTGCCCGTAGCTGGTAGTAGCTAAATTTTTAACATTTCTCCGGGGGTAGGAGCTATTTGTTAATGTATAGCATGGTTATGCAGAACACGGAGCTTAAAGACATAGGCAATCTGACTCTGGATTACAGTCTGAGACTAGAGAGCAAGAGAACAAGATTTGTTTCGGTAGGTGTTTCCTGTTCCTGTAGATAAGGAACACTGTCTCTAGGGAGGTCTGGCTAGGTCGCCTTTATCCTGAGTTTCTAGTTCTATCCCTCAAAGGCCTTTGGGTTTTTAAGATCTGGGGGTGGTGGGCGTGGGGTGGCATGGGGCGGGGGTGGGGTGAGATCGACCTCCTACAGTGAAATTCATCTGAAGGGGACAAAGGCGTACTCTAACAATCTTACGTCCTAAGTCCTTTAATTCACCAATTTTAACCAGTGTTTGTTTACTGTTTTCCTTTTTGTTTTCATGGGGGCTCATCAAAGATCGGCAGAATTTTCTCTTTGAGATCCTTTCTTTTTCTTTTTCTCTCTTTTCTTTTTCTTTCTTTCTTTATTTTTATATTTATTTTTATTTTTATTTTTTGGTTTTTCGAGACAGGATTTCTCTGGGTAGCTCTAGCTGTCCTGGAACTCACTCTGTAGACCAGATTGAGCTCGAACTCAGAAATCTGCCTGCCTCTGTCTCCCAATAGTCTCAATTTCTGGCTCCTCCTTCTATTTCCCTGGGGGAACTCTAAGGTTCACCATGCTGGCTACTGGAGGTAACACGTGCTCCTTCCCTCATTTCACACTGGCTCCTGTATGGGACCTTCCATTCTCTCTTCTCCATCCCTGCCTTTTGTGCCTGATTCTCTTCAGAGCTCTTTGAAGATGCCCCTGGAGCCTGAACACCTCAGAGACCCTACCATCCTTTTGTCTGTGTGTCTTCATGGTGTTAATAACTCAATTAATCAACTTCTTCATGGTTGATGACATAAGAGCTTCAGAAAGGCTGAGAAATCCCTGGCTGATAACCCCCGTGGAAGCTTCTCATTAGAAGATCCACATTCACCACGTTAGGACTGCAATTGGGAATTGACCTGACAATTGAATCTTCCATTTCCAACTCTTTCTCCGTATAAAACTCCAAAGCTACCTGAGTCATGTTTCCACAGGCTCCACTAACATGGATAGGGACCTCATTTATTCTTATTAAGAATTCTGTTTCTGGAGAGGTCAGTCTGAGCTTACCTTTCTTTCAATATACTCTGTCCACCCTGATCTAACACCTGCCTTATTTGAACAATCCACTTTTTAGCCTGCAGTCCTGGCATACACAGTTGTATACAAGAGACTCTATCTTAAACAGAGTGTAAGAAGGTTAACCCTGGTGACTGTACCTTTAACATTCATATACATGTCATGGCATGCATGTATACACATGAGCACATGTGCACGTGCGCTTTCACACGCACATGATAAAAACTGAGAAGCTTAAATGGACTTAAAAGGATACAAGTATTTTTATTTCTCATAGTTCTGAAATTTAGAAATTAAAATGGAGTCAAAAGTACTGCTTTCTTGCTTAGTGTTAGAAATGAGTTCAGGGTCACAAACAGACCATTTGAATTCTTATTTTCAATTAATTTCTTTAATTTATTCAGTTTACATCCTGCTCACTGCTGTCCTTCCAGTCATCCTCTCATACAATCCTCCCCCATCTCTCCTCTCCTCCTCTGAACACATGGGTCCCCCTTTCTATCCCCTACTCTGGAACTTCAAGTCTCTGTGGGGCTAGTTGCATCTTCTCCCACTGAGGCCAGACAAGGCAGCCCAGCTAGAAGACCATTTTCCATGGACAGATCATAACTTTTGGGATAGCCCTCATTCAAGTTCTTCAGGACCCACATGAAGACCAAGCTACACATCTGCTACATATGTTTGTAGAGACCTAGATCCAGCCCATGTATATTATTTGGTTGGGGGGTTCAGTCTCTGAGAGCCCCAATGGTTCAGGTTAGTTGACTATGTTAGTCTTCTTGTGGAGTCCCTAACCTCTTTGAGGCGGCGACCATGCAACCCATTCTTCCATAAGAGTCTCCAAGCTCCATCCACTGTGTCACTGTGTCACTGAGGGTGTCTGCATCTGTCTGAGTCAGCTACTGGGTAGAGCTTCTCAGCAGCTGATACTATTCAGTGATCAAAACCAAAGACATCTTGAATTTTGCAGGCAAATGGATGGAACTTATGGATCTTAACCATAAAATACAGGATAGTCATGCTAAACTACACAGACCCAAAGAGGCTAAACACGAAAAAAAGCATAAGTGAGGATGGTTGGATCTCACTTAAGAAGGTGAATAAAATAATCATAAGACCTGGGCCAAGCCAAGCTGCCCTAAATATCCTGCACTAGTGTCTTTTTTATCAAACTTGAGCTTGGACTCCTCATAGATAGACCCTGACTCAGAAGGACTGGAAGGTGAGGCCCAGAGCCTTGTTTCAAGCAAACATTTATAGACATAAAGAAACAACCAAGGGGATTTCTGAAGTGACACACATCTGTTTGGCAGTCTATTATGGAATATTGTTGCCTTTTACAAGAATTTGCTTGTGCTGGGAGCCAAACCATAAACTTAATTTCTGTTTTACTCCTAAGTGTTGGTTGTGAGGAAGTGAAATTCCAGAGGGAAGCTTGTTAGAGAGAGTAACATGGAGGTACAGGCTTGTTTGGGAGAAACCTGGAAACTGGTGCTAGACTCCGCTTGATGAGGAGTAATCTGGAGATGCCGACTTGTTGGTTAACTTGAGTTCAACTTCAGGTCAGGTTCTCTAAGATAGAGTCTGAACCCAAGATCTGGTCTCTCAGTATCACTATTTGTGGATGATATGAGAGTATACATTAAGAGACCCCAAAAATTCTACAAGAGAACACTTACAGCTGATAAATACTGTACTGGCTAGTTTTGTGTGTCAACTTGACACAGGGTGGAGTTACCACAGAGAAGTGAGCTTCAGTTGGGGAAATGCCTCGATGAGATCCAGCTGTGGGGCATTTTCTCAATTAGTGATCAAAGGGGTAGTGCCATCTCTGGGCTGGAAGTCTTGGGTTCTATAAGAGAGCAGGCTGAGCAAGCCAAGAGAAGCAAGCCAGTAAGAAACATCCCTCCATGGCCTCTGCATCAGCTCCTGCTTCCTGACCTGCTTAAGTTCCAGTCCTGACTTCCTCTGGTGATCAACAGCCATGTGGAAGTAAGCTGAATAAACCCTTTCCTCCCCAACTTGCTTCTTGGTCATGATGTTTGTGCAGGAATAGAAACCCTGACTAAGACAAGTTGGTACCAGGAGTGGGGTATTCCTGTGACAACCTGACCATATTTTGGGGAGGACTGTGGAAGGACTTTGGAACTTTGAGATAGAAGAACCACTGGTTGTTAAGAACTCTGTGGGATGTTCTGTGGGAGCTTGGAAGATCATGTTGAGAACAGTGCAGAGATGGAGGCCTGGCTTGTGAAATTTCAGAGGGAAGATTAAAGACTCTTATCAGAGCCATGTTGTTTTGATTGTGAAGATTCTGTGGTTCTGGTTAGCTGGGGCTGAAATATCAGCTGTGATTAACAAGATACCAGAACTACTAAAATGAAAACTTTGCATTGCTGGGACTATTGATGCTGGTTAGCTGGAGCTAAGAAATTAGTGGTGATTAAGAAGAGACCAGTATCATTGAGGTGGCATCTTCTGGGGAGTGTTTTCTGAGAGCACTAAGAGGCTGTGTTCCAGAGATAGCCAAGGTTGTACCTTGTGCTACAGCAAGACTTGGTAATGTGTAAGAGTCACCCAGGTGGTACTGGTTTTGACAGCATGAAGGGGTCATGGAAAGCAGCTGAGGCTCGGCACAGTGAGAGGCCATGAAAGGCCATTGGTGAAGGTGCAGCTTCAGTTTGCAATTCATGGCCCAGGACTGAAGGTGTCATGCAAAGGAGTTGAGGCTTGGCACCATAAAGACAGTCTATGAGAGGCTACTGGTAAAGCCTAGTTACAGTAGTGTTTTGGGAATGCCAGTACCATACAGTGGCCACCAAGGACAGCAGCAACAATGGAGTACAGGCATCTGGAGCCCAGAAGATAAAGATGTGTGCTACAAAGGGCAGAGCTGGAGAAGTGACCAAAGCCCTTGGAGGAGCCCAGAAGATCGTGAGTTGGATCCCAGACATTGGTTTTGCTTTTGATTGTGACTGTGCCCTGATATCTTTCCCTCTTGAAGGAAGAATGTATTTTAGTAGAGCCCACAGTTAAGAGACTTTGAATTTTAAAAAATATTGGACATTTTAAATTGATTGAACTTTTAATATGTGAAGACTGTGGGACTTTAGATCTTGGGGATGAATAAAAACATAAGGGTTGAGGCTTAATAGTAATGTATTTGTGTATCAAGTTGACAAGGGGTCAATTGTACTGGCTAGTTTTGTGTGTCAACTTGACACAGGCTGGAGTTATCACAGAGAAGTGAGCTTCAGTTGGGGAAATGCCTCGATGAGATCCAGCTGTGGGGCATTTTCTCAATTAGTGATCAAAGGGGTAGTGCCATCTCTGGGCTGGAAGTCTTGGGTTCTATAAGAGAGCAGGCTGAGCAAGCCAGGAGAAGCAAGCCAGTAAGAAACATCCCTCCATGGCCTCTGCATCAGCTCCTGCTTCCTGACCTGCTTAAGTTCCAGTCCTGACTTCCTCTGGTGATCAACAGCCATGTGGAAGTAAGCTGAATAAACCCTTTCCTCCCCAACTTGCTTCTTGGTCATGATGTTTGTGCAGGAATAGAAACCCTGACTAAGACAAATACCTTCAACAAAATTGCTGGATACAAAACTAACTCAAAGAAATCAGTTGCCTGCCTTTATACAAACGATAAGTGGGTCAGGAAAGAAATTAGGGAAACAGCACCCTTTACAATAACACAAATATTATAAAATATCTTAGTATAATTCTAACCAAGCAAGTGAAAGATTTGTATGACAAGAACTTCACTCTCTGAAGAAAGAAACTGAAGAAGATATCAGAAGATGCAAAGAACTACCATGCTCATGGATAGGTAGTATTAACATAGTGAAAATGACCATCTTACCAAAAGCAATCTACAGATTCAGTGCAATACCCATCAAAATTCTTTTCTATTTTTTTACCTTTTATTTTTTTATTTTGTCATATTCTTTGAAATCTATAAAATATTGTAATAAAAATGAGTATTATAAAATTGTTTGATATAAAACATCAATTATGTAGATGCTTATCTACAGTGATACTGAAAATACAATTTTCTCAATATAAATTTTAAATAACTCCAAACATATTAACTGTATATTTTAAAATAACACATCACTACTAGTATTTCTTTTAAATGAACATAAATAGATAATATCTTTTTGTTTGTTTGTTTTGTTTTTAGTAGAGCTTAAAATCTTGGCTCTTACTGTGGTACAAGCCCAAAATAAGAACAATTTTTAGACATTGGATTTCATTGTAATAAGGCTGTACTTCAATGACCCTCATATCACCAAAGGATTTTACCTCCATCAAAGCTAAGCTAAGACTTGACAGTTCTGCTGCACCAAGGAATGAATTGTAGGCATGATTTTTGGATACAGGTTTCCTGCTATGGTCAAAGCTATTTGACTTGAGTGAATGTCTTCATTCTCAGCCCACAGAGAACAGGTTACATTTATTTAAGAAATGGTGTGTGTATTAAGATGGTCTATCCATGAAGTCATTCACCAACTGTTTCAATGAACAAAATGGTTCTGCTTGGAGTGTGGCACAGACATTAGGTGAGGGTAAGAATCTGGTTCATTGGCTGTGATGATTTTGGAAAGCATTCATCTCAGAGAAAGAGTAACTTATAAAGTCCTCTTCTTCAAACTTGATACAAGAGTTACAAATGTCAAGCATTCAGTCTCACTCTTTGTTGTTCTCTTACAAGCCACCTCCCAAGTTAATTGTCTACATTTCCTTTGGCTGTATAAATAATTTTGAAATATGAAAGCTGTTCTGAAAACCATAGTATAGTGTAAAAACTTCAAATAAACAATCCTATTAATAGAGAGGCTGAGATAGGAGAAACCTGATTTCAAGACCTAATGAAATCCAGCAAGACACTGTCATGTACAAACAAGCAGAAAGTGTATATGGATTGTACAATATTGGACATATTTCTCCAATTACCAAATTAGAGAGACCATTGGATGAGAGCCAACAAATTTCTAATTCCTCATAATTTTGGATTTCAATCGATTAGGATGTTGGTAATATTAATTTTCATATTAAGAAATATTAAGAAAAAGTAATTGTTACTTCCTGTTATTTTTGTTGTTAGAGATGGAATTATGTTTCTGTGGGTTTGTTGAAAGATTACTTTCTTGCTTCTTCTAGGGTGTAGTTTTGCTCCTTATGTTGGTGTTTACCATCTATTATCCTTTGTAGGGCTGGATTTGTGGAAAGATATTGTGTAAATTTGGTTTTGTCATGGAATATCTTATTTTCTCCATCTATGGTAATTGAGAGTGTTACTGGGTATAGTAGCCTGGGCTGGCATTTGTGTTCTTGTAGGGTCTGTATGACATCTGCCCAGGATCTTCTAGCTTTCATAGACTCTGGTGAGAAGTCTGATGTAACTATGATAGCCCAGCCTTTAAATGTTACTTGACCTTTTTCCTTACTGTTTTTAAAATTCTTTCTTTGTTTAATGCATTTGGTGTTTTGATTATTATGTGATGGGAGGAATTTCTTTTCTGGTCCAGTCTATTTGGAGTTTTGTAGGTGTCTTGTATGTTCATGGGCATCTCTTTCTTTAGGTTAGGGAAGTTTTCTTCTACAATTTTGTTAAAGATATTTACTGGCCCTTTACCTTGGGAGTCTTCACTCTCTTCCATACCTATTATCCTTAGGTTTGGTCTTCTCATTGCATCCTGGATCTCCTGGATGTTTTGAGTTAGTAGCTTTTTGTTTTTTGCATTTTCTTTGACTGTTGGTCAATGTTTTCTATGGTGTCTTCTGCCCCTGAGATTCTCTCTTCTATCTCTTGTATCCTGTTGGTGATGCTTACATCTATGATTCCTGATCTCTTTCCTAGGTTTTCTAATTCCAGGTTTGTCTCCCTTCATGGTTTCTTTATTGTTTCTATTTCCATTTTTAGATCTTAGATGGTTTTGTTCATTTCCTTCAGCTATTTGATTGTGTTTTCCTGTAGTTCTTTAAGAGATTTTTGTGTTTCCTCTTTAGGGCTTCTAGCTGTTTACCTGTTTTCTCCTGTATTTCTTTGAGGGAGTTATTCATGTCCCTCTTAAAGTCCTCTGTCATCATCATGAGAAGTGATTTTTAGATCTGAATCTTGGTTTTCAGGTGTGATGGTCTGTCCAGGACTTGCAAAGGTGGGTGAATTGGGTTCTGATGATGGCAGTTACCTTGGTTTCTGTTGCTTATGCTCTTATGCTTGCCTAATGTTTGCCTTATGGTTATCTCTACTGCTACCTGCCATTGCGTAATCTGACTGGGGCCTGTCCTTCCTGTGATCCTGGTTGTGTCAGAACTCTTCAGAGTCAAGCTGTTTCTGCGTTCCTATGATTCTGGGGTCCTGTGATCCTGGGAGTGGAGCTTCCTCTGGGTGTTATGGACTGGCTGCAACATTTGTGCCCACAGTGTTCTCAGAGCACTGGCCAAGACAGACTGGAAGCAACCCCTGCCACTGGGCTGGCAGAGTTCCTGTATACCTGGGTCCTGCCGGTCCCAGTTACTCCCAGTGTTGGAACAGACGTGTCCTCCTCACCTCTGATCCTATGATCCTGGGTGTGTTAGAGATTCTGGGAGTGGAGCTTCCTCTATGTGTTGTGCAGAATTTGAGCCCAAGGTCTGCTTAGTGAACTGGCCCAGACAGACTGGAAGGAACCAGTGCCACTGGGCTGGTGGAGTTCCTGTGTGCCTGGATCTTGCTGGTCCCAGTTACTACTGGTGTTCCATTTATTATCCTTTGAAGGGCTAGATTTGTGGAAAGATGTTGTGTAAATTTGGTTTTGTCATAGACTACCTTGGTTTCTCCATCTATGGTAATTGATTGCTGAGTATAGTAGCCTGGGCTGGCATTAGTGTTTTCTGAGGGTCTGTATGACATCAGTCCAGGATCTTCTGACTTTCATAGTCTCTGGTGAGAAGTCTGGTGTAATTCTGATAGACCTGCCTTTATATGTTACTTGACATTTTTCCCTTACTGCTTTTCATATTCTTTCTTTGTTTTGAGCATTTGGTGTTTCAATTTTTATGTGAAGGGAGGAATTTCTTTTCTGGTCCAGTCTATTTGGAGTTCTGTAAGCTTCTTGTATGTTCATGGGCATCTCTTCCTTTAAGGGAAGTTTTCTTTTATAATTTTGTTGAAGATGTTTATTGGTCCTATAAGTTGGAAATCTTCACTCTCTTCTATAGCTATTATCCTTAGGTTTGGTCTTCTCATTGTGTCCTGGATCTCCTGGATGTTTTGAGTAAGTAGCTTTTTGCTTTTTGCATTTTCTTTGACTATTGTGTCAATGTTTTCTAAGTTATCTTCTTCACCTGAGATTCTCTCTTCTATCTCTTGTTTTCTGTTGGTGATGCTTGCATCTATGACTCCTGACTTCTTTCCTAGGTTTTCTATCTCTAGAGTTGTCTCCTTTGTGATTTCTTTATTGTGTCTACTTCAATTTTGAGATCCTGGATGGTTTTATTCAATTCCTTCACCTGTTTGGCTGTGCTTTCCTGTAATTCTTTAAGGGATTTTTGTGTTTCCTCTTTAAGTGTTTCTACCTGTTTACCTGTGGTCTCCTGTATTTCTTTAAGTGAGTTATTTTTATCTTTCTTAAAATTCTCTTTCAACATCATGAGACATGATTTTAAATCCAAATCTTGCTTTCTGATGTGTTGGTGTATCCAGGAATTGCTGTGGTGGGAGTACTGGGTTCTGATGATGCCAAGTAGTCTTGGTTTCTGTTGGTAAGGTTCTTATGTTTGCATTCCACCATTTGGTAATCTCTAGTGTTAGATGTTCTTGCTGTCTCTGGCTGCAACTTTTTTCTCCTGTGGGTCTGTAAGCCTGTGTCAGCACTCCTGGGAGACAAGCTCTCTCCTGGCAAGATTCGTGCACAGAGGGCTGTGGAACAACCCCACCTCCTGGATGCAGATGTGTGCAGGAAGGACCCTGTCCCAGCTGCTCTGCTACTTCTGCTGCATGTACCTCCTTAGCTAACCCAGCCTTAAACAGTCACTGGAGAGAAAATGGTGATCTCACATGAGTCCCAGGGTCAAATCACTCCCTGGAGACAAGCTCTTCACTGGCCAGAATGGTGCATAGAGGGAGTGCTGGAGTCAGAACACTCCTAGAGTACATTTCATACTAAGTTCTCAGTGCTTATGACAGTGTGAAGCTGTTGAAGTAATTTTTAATCCCAATCCAGGGTTTCTATCCAGCCTTGATCATTCAGTTCCCAGATAGGAGACACTTAACCTTTATTATTTACAATAAGTCTTAAATCATACAAGAAATGGGCAGATATCTACTCTATATTGTTAGAATTTACTTTGCTACTGATAACCTTGATTTACTACTTACTATGTTTCAATGTTTCATCAACACTGATCTTAACACCAATTGGCCATCCCTCAGGACCCATGATTTCATGACTCCCCTCAAACATGGTGGTTTCTTTTCCATTCACCTTCTTTTTCCTCCTTGTGGTTCTCCGCTGAAACTAAGCCCAAGAATCCTAATCACTGCCTATGTCTCTTCTGCCTACCTACTACCTGTTAGTATCTTTACTCACCAATCAGAACTAACTTGGGGGTAGGTCATATAGGGTCACTTGGGTCTATGTGCATACTCTCTGATCTCTGGGGCAGTCAGATCTTGAGAAATCAGTATTGTTAATAAGAATACAAGCAGCTTCAGGCCAGCCCATGAAAAGAAGCACAGGTACAGATGCTGCACAAGTAAGAATCAATTCAAAGATATATAATTCAGGTTTCTTCTTGTTGGCTACCATTTGTCTCTGATCCTTTCCCACCCTGCCATCAAAGTTATGTTAAGCATATCCATGACAAATAACTGAATAGTATTGTTGAGGTCATTTAATCTGTATACAACAATGAACTGTGTTATCTGAATGAAAAATATCCTCCATAGGCTCATATTGATAATCATTGTGTCCTTAATTGGTGGTGGAGTTTGGGGAGGCTGTTAAATCTTTATGATGTGGAACCTTGCTGAAGAAAGAAATTTTCTGGGCATGGCTTTGAAAGTTTATAGCAGCACTCCACATCTAGTTTTATTTTTCTGCTTGCTGTATACTGATGAAACATTTGACATCTCTGTTTCCTGCTTAGACAGCCATGACAAACCTGAACTGCTGATAGTGCCTTTCCATTAAGAACCATGAGAGGCTCTTTCATTTACAAGTTGCTATTGGTTACGGTATTTCATCACAATGGGAAAGGAACAGATATACCAAACAAACAAACAAACAAACAAACAAATGAACTTAACTCCAACTTAGAAGAAATATATAGTTCTAGAAACTTCTCTCTTCTCTTCCCCAATTGCTTCTTTTTTTCTCCATTCTTCTCCACTATCTTCACTTTTACTTCTCTTCTGTACCCGTCCTTCTCCCGGTCTCACCCCCTTCCCTCATTTCCTCCTCTCCAAGTCCTCCTTTTCCCTGTGATGACTAATATTGGTTGACAATGTGACTCCTTCTGAAAACAAGTAAAACCCAAGTAACTGGGCACCCTTGTGAAGGGTTTTCTTGACTGGATTTTGAGGTGAGAAGAACAACCCTAAATCTGGATCATTCGAGGGTGGAAAACAATCCCCAGATCTGATCTTCTCCTGGTGCCAGCCTATGTAATGGGACAGAGAAGAAGGAGGAGGTCTTTGTTTTTGTTTGCTTATACTCATTCTCCCTGGAAGATTTACCTATTCTGCTGATGAGGCATTCTTTCATTGTTCTTACAATCTTCTTTGGGATTATGAGGTAGACTGAAGATACTATGAGACATTCAGCTTTGTAGAATGAACAAAACCAGATTCTTGCCCTTTCCTTCAGCAGACATCTATTGTTGGGCTAGTCACAATAGGCAGTTGGTGTCTCCTGATTGTAAGCCACTCAGGTGCTCTGGTCTAGTGCTGGGACATGCTACAGAAGCTCATCTGCTGAATGGCTAATCTCTGTATTCATTAGTTTTTTTCATTGCTTAGATCAAATACTTGACAAAACAACTAGAGGGGGTGGTGTGTATATTTTGTCCCAGTATTTGATGTTACACTATAATACATAGAAAACATGATGTCAGAACCATAAGGTAGCTGGTTATAGTGTGGCCCAGTCCATAGAAAGCAAAGAGATGAATGTGGGTGTTCAGCCAACTTTTTTTTTACTTAGTCTTGAATCTCTGCCCATAAAATAATAATATCACCATTTAGGTTGGATATTTCAACCTCATTTATCTTTATCCAGAGACATCTTCACAGACATTCCCAAAGGCTTGTCTCCTAGGTGATTCTGGAATCAGCCATGGAGACAATTGCTACTATAATGGACCCTAATGCTGTGGTGCAGGTGCCAAAATATTGAGAGGTCATTGTATCAGGCTAGTTTCAACATCATCAGACCTTTAATCTTCCAATAGAATCATAAGCATATGGCCACTTTCAGGCGAAATCTCATTAAAAGAAGTAGTATATTGGGTGTACATCTTTTGAACGAGGTATTTTGTCCACTGCCATTTTCTCTGTCACATTGATTCTTGGCCATCATCATAAGCTGAGTAGACGCCCAAGTCATAAATCCATACTGTCATGATGTTATAGTTCATAAGCAAGGCACTGAATAGTAGGGTTAGCAGCAAGTACAGGCACTGTTAGTTGTTTCCCAATCTTGCACGCCAGAGGGAAGATCAAGGCTCCTAATCTCAGAAAGCAGGAGAAACAGAATACCTAGAAAGTAGAAGAAAAACACAGATACAGGAAGCTCCTGAAAGGTTAGATTTAAATCAGCAGACCAGACAACCCTCAAGTTGTGCAGAAATGTCTAAGGATGCAATTGTCACAGCTGCCATTCAGGCTGATATGGAGTTTGCCAGTGAAGCAGCTGCTGTTGAGTTATTCATGCTTCGGTGTTTGTCCTATAGTCCTGTAAGCTACCCCAACAAGTATAGTGTTTCACTAAACTAGACTTCAGTGGAATTGTTTCTTTGGCTTGTTATCAGTTACATTTGGGATGACTAGATGTCTATTCATATCTCCTCAGAGAAAGAGACACAGTAAGTCACTTTGAAATAGATTGCATTTCTGCTAGTGGTTATCTTTGATCCAGAAAGTTTTTAATAAACTAGTCATTTCAATCACTGTATTTCTAGCTCCATATTGTCTGCTATTCATTATATGTTCTAGGAACTTGAGGACTGAAAGAGTGACGGTGTCCATTGATTCATATTGAAATACTATATTTCAGGCCCTGACTCTTATGGTATCAAAATGCCAGAGTGTGAAAAGGTAGAGGCTCCTATACCAAGCAACGAGCCACAATGATACTTTTTGGCAAGCTGTTCCTTATGTGGTTGAATGTAGGTATCTTGATTTTGACCTACTGTGCCAAAAATAACGTGAGGCTGCTCTGACTCTAAAGCTTCTAACTCCAAAGGGATTCTTGCATTTTTTGAATTGTCCCAGAATGTTCATTAATTTTGGTGTAAGGTAAATGTCAACTTAAAACTAAAGGTGACTCAAATGCCACAGACACTTGAGAGCGTTAAAATAAAGAGTGTGCATGAATTAATGAGCTTAATGGACATTCATTATGCATGCAGACAAGAGGCAGGAGGCCATGTTTCCTCATTCATAGTCTGGGACAGCAGTCCTTCCTCAGGCCAGCAGGTCACAGCACATAAAGAAAAGACACTGGTTTATGAATTACAAAATGTGTTGGCATTATTATTTTAAATGGTAATCTCATATCAAAAGCACCCGGGCCACTTTCTCAAATAATAGAATTCTAGCACAATGTGCATGTTATAGAGCACAGAAATAGGACTAAGAATTCCGAAGCTACTCTGCCTTCTTTTTTTTTCTTCCCCTAAATCTGGCATGCTAAGAAAATGTAATTTAAATCCTTAAGCAGCTTCTTGACTTTGCCTCTTCTGTGAGGAGGAAAAAAAAAGTACAGCAACAAAAGCAAAGCAAAGAAAATGTAATAGTCAAAGAAAATGGAGTTAAAAAAAATTAAGATAAAAGTTAAATCTAGACCTTGGGTGCAAACTTGTCGGCCAGTCCCACAGCCCCTGAGGTAGGCTCCACTTCCAGGTGCTCTAGCACGACGAGGATCTTAGGATCAGGGGTGAGTAGAACACAACATCTGTTCCAATATCACTGGGCTTGGATTCCATCCAGTCTGCACTGGTCTACCTTGGGTTCGAACTCAGAGGCCAGTCCCACAGCTCCCAGAGCTTGGTCACACCAGGATCTCAGGATCACAGAAGCAGCTTGACACCCAGGGACTCTGACACACTCAGAATCTCAGATCACAGGATCCTGGAATCACAAGATCAAAGAGACAGGTGGACTCTGAGGAGTTCTGACACAACCAGGATTACAGGAGGGACAGGCTCCAGACAGATATAGCAAGGGCAGTGAGCACTAGAGATAATCAGATGGTGGGAGACAAGCATAAGAACAGAAGCAATAGAAACCAAGGTTACTTGGCATCATCAGAACCCAATTCTCCCACCATAGTGAGTCCTGGACATACGATCATACTTGGAAAAGCAAGATTCAGATCTAAAGTCACTTCTCATGATGATGATGGAGGACTATACCCAGCAAACCTCTCAATTACCATAGAGGGAGAAAATAAGATATTCCATGACAAAACCAAATTTACATAATATCTTTCTACAAATCCAGCAAATAAAAGGATAATAGATGGAAAACACCAACACAAGGAAGGAAATTATACCCTAGAAAAAGCAAGAAAGTAATCTTTCAACAAATCCAAAAGAAGATAGGCACACAAACATAATGCCACTTCTAATAACAAAAATAACAGGGAGTAACAATCACTTTTCCTTAATATCTCTTAACATCAACGGACTCAATTCCCCAATAAAAAGGCATACACTAACAGACTGGATACATAAACAGGACCCAGCATTTTGCAGCATACAGGAAATGCACCTCAGTGACAAAGACGGACACTACCTTAGAGTAAAAGATTGGAATACAATTCTCCAAGCAAGTGATCCCAAGAAACAAGCTGAAGTAGCCATTCTAATATCTAATAAAATCAAATTTCAACCAAAAGTTATCAAAAAGGATAAGGAAGGACAATTCATACTGATCAAAGGAAAAATCTACCAAGATGATCTTTCAAGTCTGAACATCTATGTTCCAAATGCAAGGTCACCCACATCAATTAATAAAAGAAACTTTACTAAAGCTCAAAGCACACATTATACAACACAATAATAGTGGGAGACTTTAACAACACACTCTCATCAATGGACAGATCATGGAAACAGAAACTAAACAGAGATATAGTGAAACTCACAGAAGTTATGAACCAAATGAATCTAATAGATATTTATAGACCATTTCATCCTAAAGCAAAAGAATATACTTTCTTCTCAGCACCTCTAGGTACCTTCTCCAAAACTGACCATATAATTGGCCACAAAACAAGCCTCAACAGGTACAAGAAGATTGGAATAATCCCATGCACTCTATCAGATCACTATGGCTGGTCTTAAATTCCAACAAAAATACACATACATATGGAAACTGTACAACGCTCTACTCAATGATAACTTGGTCAAGAAATTAAAGAAAGAAATTAAAGACTTTTTAGAGTTTAATGAAAATGAAGATTCATCATACCAAAACTTATGGGACACAATGAAAGCAGTCTTAAGAGGAAAACTCATAGCTCTGAGTGCCTCAAAAAAGAAATGGAAGAGAGCTTAGACTAACAGCATGACAGCACACCTGAAAGCTCTAGAACAAAGTGAAGCAAATACACCCAAGAGGAGTCAAAGGCAGGAAATAATCAAACTCAGGGCTGAAATCAAACAAATAGAAACAAAAAGAACTATAGAAAGAATCAATAAAACCAGGAGCTAGTTCTTTGAGAAAAATCAACAAGATAGATAAACCCTTAGTCAGACTGACCAGAGGGCACAGAGACAGTATCCAAATTAATAAAATCAGAAGTGAAAAGGGAGACATAACAATGGAAACTGTGAAAATTCAAAAAATCATCAGATCCTACTACAAAAGTTTATATTCAACTAAATTACAAAATCTGGATGAAATGGACAATTTTCTAAACACATACTAGGTGCCAAAGTTAAAACAGGATCAGATAAACCACATAAATAGTCCCATATCCCCTAAAGAAATAGAAGCAGTCATTAATAGTCTCCCAACCAAAAGAAGCCCAGGACCAGATGGGTTCAGTGGAGAATTCTATCAGACCTTTAAAGAAGACCTAACACCAATACTCTTCAAACTATTCCACAAAATAGAAACAGAAGATACACTACTCAATTCATTCTATCAAGCCACAATTATGCTTATACCTAAACCGCACAAAGACCAAACAAAGAAAGAAAACTTCAGACCAATCTCCCTTATGAACATTGATGCAAAAATACTCAATAAAATTCTTGTCAACCAAATCCCAGAACACATCAAAATGATCATTCACCACGATCAAGTATGCTTCATCCTAAAAATGCAGGGATGATTCAATATTTGAAAATCCATCAATGTATTCCATTACATAAACAAACTCAAAGGAAAAAAAAACATGATCATTTCATTAGATGCTGAAAAAACACTTGATAAAATTCATCATCCCTTCATGTTAAAAGTCTTGGAAAGATCAGGAATTTAAGGCTTATATCTAAACATAGTAAAAGCAATATACAGCAAACCAGTGGCCAGTATCTAACTGAATGGAGAGAAACTTGAAGCAATCCCACGAAAATCAGGGACTAGACAAGGCTGCCCACTCTTTCCCTATCTTTTCAACATAGTACTTGAAGTTCTAGCTAGGGCAATTACACAACAAAAGAAGGCCAATGGGATACAAATTGGAAAGGAAGAAGTCAAAGTATCACTATTTGCAGATGAAATGATAGTATACTTAAGTGACCACAAAAATTCCACCCGAGAACTCCTAAAGCTGATAAACAACTTGAGCAAAGTGCCTGGATAGAAAATTAACTCAAACAAATCAGTAGCTTTTCTCTACTCAAAGGATAAACAGGCAGAGAAAGAAATTAGGGAAGTGACACCATTCACAATAGCCACAAATAATATTACATACCCGTGACTCTAATCAAGCAAGTTAAAAAAACCTATATGATGAGAACTTCAAGTCTCTGAAGAAAGAAATAGAAGATGATCTCAGAAGATGGAAAGATCTCCTATGCTCATGGGTTGACAGGATTAAATAGTAAAAATGGCCATCTTGCTGAAAGCAATCTACAGATTCAATGCAATTCCCATCAAAATTCCAACTCAATTCTTCACAGAGTTAGAAAAATGCTATTTGCAAATTCATCTGGAATAACAAAAAATCCAGGATAGTGAAAACTATACTCAACAATGAAAGAACTTCTGAGGGAATCACCATTTCTGACCTCAAGCTGTATTACAGAGCAATAGTGATAAAAACTGCATGGTATTGGTACAGAGATAGGTAGGTAGATCAATGGAATAGAATTGAAAACCCAGAAATAAACCTATACACCTATGGTCACTTGATCTTTGTCAAAGGAGCTAAAACCATCCAGTGGAGAAGAGACAGCATTTTTAACAAATGGTGCTGGCTCAAATGGCAGTTGGCATGTAGAAGAATGCAAATTAACCCATTCTTATCTCCTTGTACAAAGCTCAAGTCCAAGTCGATCAAGGACCTTCACATAAAATCAGATATACTGAAACTAATAGAAAAGAAAGTGGGAAAAGTCTTGAGCACATAGGTATAGGGGAAAATTTCCTGAACAGAACACCAATAGCTTCTGCTTTAAGATCAAGAACTGACAAATGGGACCTCATAAAATTACAAAGCTTCTGTAAGGCAAAGGACACTGTCAATAGGACAAAATGGCAACCAACAAATTGGGAAAAGATCTTTACCAGTCCTATATCTGATAGAGGGCTAATATCCAATATATACAAAGAACTCAACAAGTTGGACTCTAGGAAACCAAATAACCCTATTAAAAAATGGGGTACAGAGCTAAACAAAGAATTCTCAACTGAGGGAATATCGAATGGTTGAGAAGCACCTAAAGAAATGTTGAACATCCTTTTTTTGTTTGTTTGTTTGTTTGTTTTTTGAGACAGGGACAGGGTTTCTCTGTGTAGCTGTGGCTGTCCTGGAACTCACTCTGTAGACCAGGCTGCCCTAGAACTCAGAAATCCGTCTGCCTCTGCCTACCAAGAGCTGGGATTAAAGGTGTGCGCCACCACTGCCCGGCCCAATGTTGAACATCCTTAGTCATCAGGGAAATACAAATCAAAACAACCCTGAGATTTCACTTCACACCAATCAGAATGGCTATGATAAAAAACTCAGGTGACAGCAGATGCTGGAGAGGTTGTGGAGAAAGAGGAACACTCCTTCATTGCTGGTGGGATTGCAAACTGGTACAACCACTCTGGAAATCAATTTGACGGTTCCTCCGGAAATTGGACATAGAACTACCAGAGGACCCAGCTATACCATTCCTGGGCGTATACCCAGAAGATGCTCTAACATGTAATAAGGACACACGCTCCACTATGTTCATAGCAGCCTTATTTATAATAGCCAGAAACTGGAAAGAACCCGGATGTCCTTCAACAGAGGAATGGATACAGGAAGTATGGTATAATGATGAATTCATGAAATTCTTACTTAGGTAAATGGATAGAATTAGAAAATATCATCCAGAATGAGGTAACCCAATCACAAAAGAAAACACTTGGTGTGCACTCACTGATAAGTGGATATTAGCCCAGAAGTTCCAAATAACCAGGCTACAATTCACAGCCCACAGGAAGCTCAATAAGAAGGAAGAACACAGTGCGGGTGTTTCGTTCCTTCTTAAAAGGAGAACAAAAAACTTACAGGAGCACATGTGGAGATAAAGTGTGGAGCAGAGACTAAAGGAAAGGCCACCCAGAGAACCTGTGGATTCATCCCACAAACAGTTACCAAATCCAGACACTATTGTGGATGCCAGGAAGTGCATGCTGACAGGAGCCTGATATGGCAGTCTCCCGAGAGGCCCTGCTAGAGCCTGACAAATACACATGCAGATGTTAGCAGCCAACCATTGGACTGATCGTGGGGTCCCTTAAAGGACTTAAGAGAAGGGACTGAAGGAATTGAAAGGGTTTGCAACTCCAGGGGAAGAACAACAATATCAACCAGCCAGATCCCCCAGAACTCCCAGGGACTAAGCCATCAACAAAGGAGTACACATGGCTCCAGCTGCATATGTAGCAGAGGATGGCCTTGTCATGCACCAATGGAAGGAGAGGTCCTTGATCCTCTGAAGGCTTGATAGATGCCCCAGTGTAGGGGAATCAAGGGAAGGGAGGTGGGAGTGGGTGGGTGGGTGGAAGAATATCCTCATAGAAGCAGGGGGAGGGAGTATGTGATAGGGTGTTTCTGGGAGGGAGGGAAACTGGGAAAGGGGATAACCTTTGAAATGTAAATAAAGAAAATATCCAGTAAAAAAAATGTTAAGTCCGGTCTCCAAATTTTATCTATCTTTTGTACTGGCAAAAAGTGACACTTTTATATTGGCAAAAAGTGACACTTTGTGGCTGGAGAGACAACCTATTAACCACTTTGTGGTTATTAATAGGTTGTCTTTCTAGAGGATGTAGGAATGGTCATATTGGAACAGGGAGGAACAGCTAGAGTTAATTCCATAGCCATAATCTCATTTGGTATAAATCTCTTTGTTACTAAGCTGAAGTAATTGCTTTTCTTTTCTTTTCTTCTTCTTTTTTTTTTTTTTTTTTTTTTTTGGTTTTGGTTTTTTCGAGACAGGGTTTCTCTGTGTAGCTCTGGCTGTCCTGGAGCTCACTTTGTAGACCAGGCTGGCTTCAAACTCAGAAATCGTCCTGCCTCTGCCTCCCAAGTGCTGGGATTAAAGGCGTGTACCACCACCGCCCAGTTGAAGTCATTTCTTTTTATTTTTTCTTTTTTTAAATTAAGTATTTTCTTTATTTACATGTCAATTTCTCCTTTCCCAGTTTCCCCTCCAAAAAACAAACAAACAAACAAACAAACAAACAAAAAGAAGAACAAACTCCTGTTGCCTCCCCCATCCCCATGCCTGCCACCCCACCCTCTCCCACTTATTGGCCCTGGCATTCCCCTACACTGGGGCACAAAACCTTCACAGGGCCCAGGACCTCTCCTCCTATTGATGATCAGCTTTGCAATCCTCTACTATACACATGCTGCCAAAACAATCAGTCCCACCATGTATAGTCCTTGGTTGGCGGTTGGGTCCCTGGGAGCTCTGAGGGTCAGGGAAATGCAAATCAAAACAACTCTGAGATTCCACCTCACATCAGTCAGATTGGCTAGGATAAAAGACTCAGGTGACAGCAGATGCTGGAGAGGTTGTGAAGAAAGAGGAATGCTACTTCATTGCTGGTGGGATTGCAAACTGGTACAACCACTCTGGAAATCAGTGTGGCGGTTCCTCTGGAAGTTGGACATAGTTCTACCAGAGGACCCAGCTATATCACTTCTAGGCATATACCCACAAGATGCTCCAACATGTAATAAGGACATATGCTCCACCATGTTGATAGCAGCCTTATTTATAATAGCCAGAAGTCATTTCTTTAATGGTACCTAATTTAATTTGATGTAAAATCAAGGGTTTCATTGGTATAAATTTCTTCTATTGATACAAAATTTTGTAAGTACAAGGATTAGACCTAGTCCTTCTATAACTGTCATTTTAATCTGATCTAAGATGTTTAAGCCCGTGAGTTTAGGCCCAAATAGCAAATTCATGACTCTGAGTTTATTGTTAGGGTGTTTTCAAGATTTTAATTAGAAATAGCTGAAAGTAGTTAACAGACAGCAGTCCAGATTACTTTACATAGATAGTTGGTTTTCAAAAACATCAGAAATCCACAGAATGTGACATTTAATGTTATTTATTCACTTGTTGTTGAGAGTAGGCTGCTCCTGACAGCTTTCCCTGTCTTGGCTTCAAAGAAGAAATTGAGGATCTATGAATTACTCTAGTTGTGACAAGATAGCCACTAGGTAAGAATTGCCTCATTTCATCTACAGACATAATACTGTCCAAAGAAAAGACACAATTATAGGTTAGGACAGCTTGGTTCTGCTGAGACAGAATAAGCTAGTCCTTAATATCCTATTTCTCTAAGGTCTGTTGGATGATCCTGGGCCAGAAGGCTAAAAACTGATATTCCAACATTTTGAAGTATAGGGACTGTCCAGGTGATCAGTGGTCTCTATAAATTGGCTTATAAGTTTTGGAAGCTGTGTTAGATTTCCTATATATTTTCAGTTAATATCAGTCGTTCTTGGATTTCTGACAGGGTTGAAGACTTATAGCCTCATAACCAACCCAGGCTATTTTTTTTTGAAAGAACAGATTTGAGAGGATGGTTTTCAGATGGCATTCTTTCTGAAGCCTGGACATAAGCCAGGCACAGAACTATAGTCTTTTAAGTTAGGATAAAGGAAAGTGTTCAATTTTATTGGCAAAAATATTGGGCTGGGTGTTAGGTCTATGTTATACCATACAAATTATAAAATGGTAATAGCTGTGCTCAATTGGTATTTTGAGAGAAAGGTCTTTTTTACTTAAGTAAACAGAAAGGGTGATATGTTGCAGGATTTTCCCTGTCCAATTACATTAAGGCAGTTAGAGGCCTATGATTAGACAGGGAAAAGGGAGGTAGAGCTGCAGAGACAGGGAGCGTCTTGGGGTAGAGGAAAAAAAGGAAGATGGTTGTGGACGTGAATCAGTGTGGCTATGACCAACCACAGGTTGTTATGATATCATAAAGGTTAGAATATTGGGATAATTTGTCCAATCTAGGTGGGCAACTTTTATCATGAGTTGCTTCTGAAATTATTGTATTGGCTTCTTGTGTGTTGAGAATTTATTGATATATAAATCTGATTGGTTAACTATAAGCATTGAGGCTTGTTTTTACAGGTTTACTGGGTATTGTGTTATCAAACCACAAGGATAATTGATCAATGTGGTTATTGGAATGTGGGACAGAGCTGGAGGGACTCTGCCGGGAAATAGTGTCGTAGCCCGCTGGTGCCTGTATTAGAGGAGAAATATGGCCCGCTGGTGCTGGTACTACCGTGGGAATGTGGCCCAGCAGAGACTGACAGTTGGTGGGTGGAGAGAAGCAGAGTGCAGAGAGTTGGTGGGTTCATTTTTTAAAATATTTCCCCCAACAGGGGAAGAAACCATGAACTATAAATAGTTCTTCAGTTGGGGATGGAGACTCCTGAATTTCTTCCTATTCTATGCTGGAATATTGACTGCCTTGATCATGAACAGACCTTTTGCAGGTATAGAATTTACTACTGTATTGAAGAGATAAAACACTCTGACAAAAGCAACTTACCGAAGTAAGAGTTTATTTTACCTTATGGTTCTGGAGAAAGAAGAGTCCTTTATGACAAGGAAACGTGGCAGCAAAGGGATGGTATGATGGCAGGAGTACAAGACAGGAGATCAAATCTCCAACAGAAGGGCAAAGTACAAAGCAAGTTGAGAATGGGTAAGATTTAAACACTTACAGCTCTGCTAAGTGGTATCTTTACTTCAACAGAGTTGCAGAACCCAGCAATATATCCAAGCAGGATCATGAATTGGGGACCAAATAGTCAAACGCCTAAACCTACGGGAGACGTTTCTCACTTAAACTGCCACATTCCAAAACCTGACCCCTCCCATTAGGATTGTGTCCATCTCATAAGTAAGATGCATTTAATCACACTTCAAAACTCTCCAAAATCTTTCAGTCTCAAAGCTATTTAAGTCTTTAGCGTCTAAAGTTTCTTTACAGACTCGGGTCAATCTCTCAACTGTTAATCTGTATAAAGTGAAATAAAAAAAGACAATCACATACTCTCACCATACACACACAGAATATATATTAACATTCCAAGATGGAAGAGTTCAGTGCATAGTGAAGGAATACTGAACTAAAGAAAGATCAAAACCCAGCAGGGAGAACATCAAATACTGGGAGTTTGACTTCAACGGGGTTCCTTAGCTCCACCCCTCCAGCTTTCCTGACGACGACACACATCTCTTGGGTTTGTTCCACTGCCCTGTATGCAACTCTACTTTTCAGATGTCTCACGGCTTCAGCATCTTAACCACTTGGTGCATGCACTTCACTTGCCTTCGCAGCTCCATTCAATAATAGCCTTTCAGTGCACTTTCCAGGCCTTCACACAGGGATGACACAGCCGCACGCTGTCTGTTCTTGATGCTTCTCTGAAACCACAGAATAATTCATGATCCTTTCACTTTTGGTTTTTAGAGACAGGTTTCTCTGTGTAGCCCTGGCTGTCCTGGAACTCACTCTGTAGACCAGGCTGGCCTCGAACTCAGAAATCCGCCTGCCTCTGCCTCCCAAGTGCCGGAATTAAAGGCATGCGCCACCACTGTCCAGCTTGATCCTTTCGCTTTTGAATCTTTCATGCCGTCAAAGGCAGTGCCAAGTAGACAGAATTGCCAAGTTTGTTTGCCAGCTTGTGGCGGGTGCTGGCCCGTTTAAAATCATGTTCTCTGCAGCTTTTGTATCCAGTTGCTTTCTAGGAGTAGACACCTCCTTAGGCTGTCTTCCACTACTTGGACATCCGCAAGGATAGTACGGGCCGCTAGGATAGCAATACCCTCGAAACTCCAGAGATCCTCTGGCTATCGCAACCAGGGTGGAACAGACTAAGCAGTGTGTGGTCCCATCTGAAAATGTAATGCTGGAAAAATAATGGTAATAGAAGTCACATATATACAGTCTATATGCAGCTGAACAATAACAGGCTAAGGACAGAACACTGTGACCTTGCTATCATTAGTTTCATCACCTATTAAAGCATGACAAATAATTGTAAAAAGACTGAAATTTGACTCTTTCTCTTTAGGAGGTCGCTTCACTGCAAAGGATCACACAGATATAAACCAACCAAAAGGGCGCCCAGAAAAGTGTGTCTTAGGACAATGAGGGACTTCTCTTTCCTAACCCTTTTAAAATCTACTCCAAGTGTACCTGTTACATCCAAGAGCCTTGCTTCTTCACCTACAAATAAGGCCCAAGTAGTTAGCTTTGCGAGGTCTCGACTGAAGGGCAAAGACTCTGTCGCATGGTCTCAGAGTGGTCTGGGATGGGGTAATGAAGCAATTAAGCAGATGAGTGACCTTTCCCATTGTTCTTTGTCAAAGGTATAAGCCACTGGAGATGGGAAGAGAGAGGACAACCATCGTACCAAGCGGAGAACTTTCCTTCCCACTTCCTTCCTTGGAAGATGACAAGCACGCGAGTCTTGTCCGAGTGTCTCTATACCAGCCTAAGTAACCATCCTGGTTCTCTGTTGAGAAATGGATCTCCATCGGAGACCGAGTTCTAATCGCTTTTCGCCTCCTAGAGACAAAGGATAACTGGGGAATTCTAATCATGCTACTCACGGTTAGTGGGGGTGGGGCACCCTCACAGGGAAGGAATTCACGGAGTCTCAAAAAGTCACGCTCCTGCCTGAGTTCTCCTTTGTCATTTTCCAGGCAGACCTACTGTCCGATAAATAGGGCGACTTCTTGCATCCTCTAAGAACTCCATAGTAGGGAAAATAAGTGAATATTTAGGAATGGCAGAAGAAGAAGAAGATGCAGAGTTGGCAACGATGACAGGCTCACCGAAGCAAGCAAGAGCTCTGTTCAGGATGGCTGGGGGCCCCAGAGCTGGGATCTGGGTTGGGTACTTTATCAAGCCCCTCAGTCCTTCTTTCCTTCTCCTCGTGTTTTTGGATACCTGCTTCCGTAGTATCTTCCTGCCATCCGTCCTTGCAATGCCCTCTGGGCACAAGAAGCCTGCACTCACTTTTCTGTCTACCTATGTCGCTCTAAGTTTCCTCACGAAAGCCTTGGGGAAAAGTAGTGATGCAGATGTTCCAACCGTGGCTGAGCACTCCGTAGCCTCTGGTTGTCTCGGATCTCACGTTCTGTTGTGGGATAGCAAGTCGTCTATGGCCTCAGCTAAAGATTGATTTTGAATCTGGGATCTTATGAGCAACAAAGGGGTCATCTTATAGGCAATGTCGGCACTTAGGACATTTTAACTTCTGAAACAATCTCCACTATCAGCCTCAGAAAGCTGTCATTTTCCCTACCTTGTAATTAAATCCAAACACTGCATTTCCGTGTTTTTGTTCTGGTTAAGCTACCACTCATATTTTTAAAAAATTTTTAACATTATTTTTTTAACTGAAAATATTTCCTCATATAGTATGTCTGATGGCAGTTTTCTCTCCCAACCCCTCCCAGATCTTCCACTCCCATCCAAATTAACATTTTCTTTTTCTCTTTCTTTAGAAAAAACAGGCAATTAAAGAGAAATTAAAAAATTGGAGAAAAGCATAACACACATTAAATATTCTGAAACCAACAAAAAAGGTTCTGTAAAACAAGAAATGAAACAGACGGTTAAATTTCAACTACTCAAGAAAATGGTGTTTTTCATTTTTGGTGGTGGTGGCGGTGGTGGTGTGTGTGTATGTGTGTATGTGTGTGTGTGTGTGTGTGTGTGTGTGTGTAGAGTATATGTGTTTGTGGGCTTATTGTACACGTGCATGTGGTGTATATGAATGTGTTTGTCTATACACATATTTATGATTGTGTGGATGTGCTTGGGTTCTTTTTTATGTGTGTGCATGTATTTCTGTGTATATGTGTTTAGTGTTGTGTGTGAGTGCATGTGTACGTATGTGAGTGGGTATGTGTGTTTGTATTTATGTGTCTGTATGTGTAGATGCATGTACAGTGTATTTCTGTTTATATGTTTTTGATATGTATATATGTGTTTAGTGTCTGTGTGTGTGTGCTTGGGTCATTTTGTGTCTGTGTCAGTATGTTTGTGACTGTATGTATATGTGTATGTGTGTGTGTGTGTGTGTGTGTGTGTGTGTCTGTTTTTGGATTCTTTTGTGTCTGTATAGATGTGTTTTAGTTTGTGTTATTGTGTGTGTTTGTGTGTCTGTGTGTTTCTTAGATATGTATCTGCCTTTCTTTTTTGCTGGCACCTGTTAGTTACCTGGCTTCCTGCAGTTGAACCTGGCTGCTGCTCACCTTCCATGTTCCACTTTTCCTTTCTTGTCTGCTCCACCTTTCTTCCCACCTCTCTGTTTCTGTTCTTTTGAGACAAGAGTATTAGTATGTAGTTCAAATGGGCCTTGGATTCATGATCTCTCCATTTCTACCACCTAATTGCTAACACTACAGACATGTGTCACTATACTTGCTTTTTAGATTTTTCTCTATAGAAGATTTATTTTATATTTTAGCTCTATTACCTTAAATTCTTACTTAAATTTTCATTTTTTAAAAAACAGTCTTATTTCTATGAGTTCTTTTAGGGCTTTATAGTTTAGTATAATGAAATTAATCTTTGTGAGTACAGAAGTAATGGGGAGGAGGGAAATTTTTCATAGGTTTCATACATATCTTTTGTTTTGTTTCATGCTGCACTTTTCCTCAGTTATAAATCACCATCTTTATACACCACTCTTTTTGCTGTTTGTGTTAATGAGACATCACTGCTTGCCTCTAATCTGTCACTGAAGTTACTGGCTTGCTGTCGGGATGCATTTTATGGACAGTAACTGGATTCATTGCATTATTTCCTAAATTGGAAGCTGAGTTACTGATGCGTTATTTCAAAAGGGTAGGCAGGTGTGTCAGCTTATTTTTCTTTCAAGTTGGACAGCATTCACCTCCTAGTTGGGCAGCATCCACCCCTTAGTTTTCTTTCTCTCTTCCCCCTCACTCTTTTATTCTGTCTCTCTCTGTCATTAAGAGACTATATCTGCCTCCTTTGACACAGGAGCACACTGCAATTTTGGGGGTGGGTATAATGACCTTCAGTGTCATCACCTCTTAACCAAAGTTAAACTCATGATGTAATTTCCTGTGATGCTCATACTTATTAAGACTAATATCTCTACTTGAGGATCTGTTTGGAATTTTACTCACTCTAGGCTTGCAAGACAGCTCATTTGCTAAGGAAGCTTGCCACCAGGATGACAACTTTATGTTAACCCCTGTGACTAACATGCTGGAATAAAGTAACCAATTCTGAAGTACACATCTGAATTTTATCTGTACTGTGGTGCAGGTAAATACCCCTATACACATAGAATAAACAAGTAAGCAAAGAAATGAACAGATAAATGTAACTTTTAAAATTTACTCATATCTACTTTACTTCCCTAGGCATATTTTGAAAGAATATTATCCCTGAGCTTATATCCATCTGTTTTTTCTCTCTCTCTGTCTTTCTCTCTCTCTCTCTGTCCCCTCTCTCACTCTATCACACACACACACACACACACACACACACACACACACACACACACAC